>JAJJWW010016495.1:0-29024 GCA_023531295.1 Papaver armeniacum | reverse complement strand
AAGAGATCGATTTCGTGGCGACCAACGAAGTCACTACTTTGGATTAACTAATGACTCTCCAAAACGTAAGGTACAGTGACACGTCAATCCCTCTTGAAAAATATAGTATGTTACAATTATTTCTCCATGTATCTCCTCCTTATTCACCCTTTATTTCCATTCCGTGAATCCTATGTAGATTTAACTGTAGCTGCCATGTCACTGTAAGACTACTATTTGGGAACTACCATTTTTATGTCGTGCACAAACACAATAGTACCATCAACAAAATAATAATATCAGGCAATGATGCAAGATGTTCTATAGGCATATCCATCGTCAGGCAAGAAAAAATGGGGAGCATCCCATTTCGTTACAAAATTTATGTGAAGAGACGTTTGCACCATCAAGTAGTTGCCCATGCAAAAGAAACGTCACTAATTATGAAGGGCTCAATAAAGGGTGCACCGTGCACCACGGTAATTTATGATTAAGACATAATATCTCATCCAAAATTTAAGGAAACGCCAATTTTTAAAAGGCTAATTGTTCACTAAACATGTATAAGTAGAGGAGTGTATTTCCTATATTATACCTTCATACTGATTCATTCATTTACAAATCATTCTCTAAGTAAAAGAATATGGTGTAAGGTAATCAATATGTCAAACATGCTTCATTTTCAAGGATGCATGGCTACAACGAAGACAAGCCCATGGTTCTCAAGGATGGGATCCAAAGCACATTGGTCCCAAAAAGCCTGCGATGAAGTCGAGCGCTTGCCCAAGATATCTCGATGCACTATACGTTGGGACACATGAAGCAGCTTGTTGTTTATCCCAACACAAATTAATACCACCGAGTACCAATCTTTGGGGATCATGAAAAAAATCATTAGTTAATGGTAAAATAAAACAGAATTTTTATAAAAAAATATTATTTTAAGTCGAAAGAATATCGTGAGAATGATTAAACTATTATTTAAGCACGACCGACTTTATGATTATTTGGATTAAGATTTTCATGTCTAAAAGTTTGTATGAGTCGAATTAAGCCTCATAGTTATAACTAAAAAGTTTTGTGTTTCATCCGTGCCGTTACGGCACGGGTTATTTCTAGTATACTAATACTTCAACTAAGCAACTAATGTTGTTAGTAAAAAAGATAAGCATACTTAAAAAAGAACGCGAAGTTGGGGGATATAAGAAAAGGACAAAAACTGGATCCAGATATCAATTCGGGGTCACCCCTTATCTAATTATTTTACGTAATACCTAATCTACCCCTCACTAATCAGGATTATTGATTAATAATAATTAGTAAAATCATAAGATTTTTTATAAATGATTAGTGTGTGTTTTATTTGAATTTTGGTTAGTTAGGTGAGAGTAGAAGGAGGGAAAAATATTTTGAGAGAGAAATTTTTTTGGGAAAAATGGAGGATAATTGTGAAGAGAGAATTGTTGCTGCTGAATCTTTAGCTCAACTACAACAAGGAGAATATCTTGAATCTTCAGCTAACGACAACAACTCTCAATTGCAACTCTTTGTTGAGCCAACACCCTTGAATGATGATTTTGACGAGAATGGAGAGTTTCTTGAAGAACCAACACAAGAAAGTAAACTTGCACAACATAGTAGCATCCCCAACACACAGGTAAAGCTGCTAAGATGTTGAAAAATCGATTTTTTTCTATAAACCCGCCATTTTTCAACTGAAATACCTAGGTGCCGGCATGGTAGTTGTATGAATCCCATGCCGGTAGTCAGGGTACCGGCATGGTATTCATACTACGACCATGTCGGTAGACCGATATCCCCCATTTTGGATATTGATCCGGCATAGCATTCTTCTAAAAAACTATGCCGGTACGCAGTTAACCTTTTTACCTACCAAGGAATATACTACGGAATATTCAACCAGCATGGTTTCATTGATAGGTTACCATGCCGGTACTGCATGAAAAACATACAGGAAACAGTTCCATCCCAAACCTAAAACCGGCATTGAAACTTAATAAACATCAACGCCGGAACTCGGTACCGGCGTGGTACCATCAATATCGATAATGCCGGCACCAAAACCGGCGTTCAATATCAATTATTATCAATGCCGGAATATTGTACCGGCTTGGGACATTAGATTACGAGAATGCCGGCACCCGTAATTCCGGCGTTGTTTTCTAATGAAACATTTATGCCGAAATAGGTTTCAAATTTGGTCTTCCGTTTTGGCTAACTTAGACTATGCCGGAACAATGGTCGAGCATGCCGATACGGGTTCCGGCATAGTGTTTTAATTTTGTTTGGAACTAATTTTCATTCGATCTTTAGGTGGTGACATATATTGATCCAACAAATGCAAAGCCGCTTTATCGGGATACGTCGGAATACTATAAAATCCCTTCGATATGTGACCAAAGAATACTTTTCACCTAGTATCTTGAACTTTACTAATGGATTGCTAGTAATGAACCTTCTAATGAACGCGAAATTGTTCTTATGTAGGGAATAACATATCGAAAGGAAGCAATCGCTTAGGCTAAAGACACGGCTCTTAAGAACATGTGTGTGTTGGTGAGGAATACCGAAGGTTCGAAGAGGCGTTTTGAGATGGCTTGCGAGAGAAGTGGGAAATACAAGGAGAAGAATAGCCACAAGAGAAAGGATTATGTGTATCCAAAGAAGACTAATAGGGTATACAAGACTCGTACGCGGAAGAATAATTGCCCGTTTAAGCTTGTATTCCGTTTAAATGACATGAACAATTGGGATTGTGAGGTTTTGTGTGGCTGTCATAACCACCGGGATCCGAAAGATTTTGTTGGTCACTCCTTAGTTGCGAAGCTAAAACCTGACGAGTTCGAGGATGTAAAGAGATTGACCAAAGCACTTATCAAACCGAGAAAAATTCTCAGAGGCTTCAAGGAAAAGGATGAGACTAACGTATCTTCTCTACGTACAATTTATGACGCACAAGCAACTATTAGAAGGGTGGAATGGGAAGGGAGGAGCGTTATGCAAGAATTTGAAAAGATAGTTTGGGATCACAACTACACGCGTATCATTAAAGAGGGCCGGACGAGAAGCCCCTTCAAATATTCATTTCGCATCCTTTGCTTTTACAATTGGCAAATACATGTTGTGGTGTTCTTTTGATGGATTGCACCTACAAGACAAACAAATACAATATGTTGTTGTTCAACATCGTGGGGCAAACCTCGGACAAGGTAACATTCACATTGGATTGGTGTTTAATGGAAAACGAGAGGGACTATAATTATTATTGGGCATTACGACAATTGAAATTGTTCTTCCGGGAAAATCAACTTCCGAGGGTCATCGTAACCGATAACGATGACGCATTAATGAAAGCAATATCCTACGTCTTCTCGGACGCATTAATTGACTTTCCTCTTCATCTTGCTCATCTTGATCATCGTGCTCACGGTTTGCAAGTCGACTACGGTCACCACCACTCTCCCAAATTATCCCTCTTGTATCAGCCCCCAAACACATCTTACGACCTTCATCTTTCCCTCGAGGAGGCAGAGACTGAGGAGTATCAAGACCGTCCTTCCTTCTTCTCTTAGTGACATCATCTTTAGTTTTTCTTTTGTTAGCTTCCTTGGCTTTTGACCTATATCGTAAGCACACGAAAAGCAATGAATATAAGACAACTCACCTTCAGTTTTAGTACCGGCATTGACTACCTTAAAATAAACCACGTCGGTACAATGTTCCGGCAGTACACATTGACTATCGACAGTGCCGGTACCAAGTACCGGCATACAAAGCAACCTAAAATCTATGCCGGTATTGGTGACAATTTTCCTGTATGTTTTAAGTCTACTACCGGCATGCTCGAATTATTATAAAAGAATGCCAATACCCAAAACCGGTATACAATGCAACCAAAAATCTATGCCGGTACTGGTGACAAATTCATAAACTCTCCTGTATGTTTTAAGTCCACTACCGGCATACACGAATTATTATCAAAGACTTTCGGTACTAAAAACCGGCATTGTATTCATCCTAGATTGAATGCCGGTAGGGAAAATTCAGTTTTTGGTGAATGCAGGGTTGGAAACCTGATCGTATTCATCCTAGATTGAATGCCGGAACACAAAACCGGTACCGTGTTCATACAAATTTCAGTGCCGGTACTCTCTGAAACTCAACTGTTTGAGTTAAGGTTCGCGATTCTAACCTAAACTCATTGCTATAAATCGATTTAAACACTCATAAACTAGTTCAAAATCACCTACCTTCTCACATAAGCCATGCTTGCGAGGGTTGATCGTCAGAGAACGTTGCTTCTTCGTCTTCTTGCTCTTGAGAAATCTTAGCAATTTTTTGTTCCTGTTTTTGTTGAGCAATCGATTTTGAGTTCGATTGGGCATTTGCTTTCTTTGCTTTCCTTCGTGGAGGCATTTTTTATGATTCGGGTAGGTTAATCTACGATTTTTTTTTTAATCGACGATTAATCGACGAAGAACGATGATTTTTTTTTTTTTCAAAACCTAACCCTAAGAGTGCCGGAACTGATTTGTGGAGAATGGGGGATAAATGAATTTGGTTTTTAGATTTTAAGTTTTAGGGGAAAGGGTAGTATGGTCTTTTCATAATGTTTTTTAATTAACCAAAGGGTATTTTAGTATTTTCATACCCAAAAAACACTCCTTAACACACACCATGGGTTGGGAGAAGTAATCAATATCCCCCAATTCCTTTTTATATCCCCCAATTTCGCGTTCTTTTAGATTTTAAGTTTTAGGGGAAAGGGTAGTATGGTCTTTTCATAATGTTTTTAAATTAACTAAAGGGTATTTTAGTATTTTTATACCCAAAAAAACACCCTTAATACACACCATCGGTTGGGAGAAGTAATCAATATCCCCAAATTCCTTTTTATATCCCCCAATTTCGCGTTCTTAAAAAAGAATAACTATGAACATAGAGAATATGGATGTCCAACGGATTTTGAACTCTGCATCCACATTCAATCCATTAATGTATGGACATAGGAATATAACTATATTTTAAATTGTAAGCTTTGTGATAAGGATGTCGAGGATGGTGATCACATCATGTTTCATTGTGAATATACAAGGAAGATATGGTTCTATTTCATCAGGGCCTTCAATATCACTTGGTGTATGAATGCCAATTTGCAGCAGAATTTTGAAGCTTGAAGTTACAACTCATTGTCAGGAAGAAACAAAATATTATGATAATGGCCACATTATGCCATTATATGGCGCATATGTGAAGAAGGAATGCAAGAACCTAATATAATAAGAGGAAGACTGATGAAGACATGAAATCGTAGATGAAATCTATACTGATTTTATGGGCATCTGACTCTGATTTGTTCTACGGTATTCCAGTAAACAACATCCTATTTTGTATGGATGTTGTTGTGTCATCACATGATGGTTATCCTTTTTACTCTTTCTCTATGTGATGGTTGTAATCACTTTTTGATTTTCATAAATGAATTCAAGTTTTTCCGTAAAAAAAATATAATGTATGAGGTAACAAAAATCAATAAGACATCAGTCCTAGATATACAGCTAACACTGAAGGCCTAGTGTTGATTAAGAACTTAAAAGTTTATTGATAATAAAGACTAGTAATTTTGACAAATTCAAATAATAAATCAAAAAAAAGAAATAAAAAAAACTACCGAAAGAAAAGAGAGGAAGATATAGATAGATCTCCTCAATATTGACCTATGGGCATATGGCTATCACTTGTCATGTTATAAAGGGCGCAATTTTTTGAGGTCATTTTTAGACAAATATTCATCGTAGTTACAAGAATATCCTTTTCGGATGTCATTTTTAGATATATTCAGGTGCTTTCTATGTGCTGAATGGCCTCCTTTGCAACTCCTATTAGATTTTTGCAGATATTTCTAATTATTATTTTGACTTTGTTTGGTAAACTATGCAGTCAGGATTTGAGGTTGACATCCATAAGAGAAAGATCTGATAATAGGTTTTAGCCAACTTTGATAAATAATTCATTTATATTGGATATATGTACGTAGTGTTCGAAAATCAACAGGCACGGAGTTTGATTCTACATTCTAACTTTGTTTCTAAGATAACATTCTATAAATTAAGTTTACATCTACCGGAGGCACTTTGTCTACCGTCCAACACACCATACGGCACTTTGAATGTCGTTTAAGTGAAATTTTGCATCTTACCAACGCTTTGAATGTCTCCAAGTAAAATTTGTCACTCCCCTCGTTTTCAGAAATATGATAGCATCTCTTTTCCAAAAACCGAGATAGTATTGTTTAAAAGAAATGATAAAATTTGTCACTCCCCCCGTTTCCAGAAATATGATAGCATCTCTTTTCCAAAAACCGAGATAGTATTGTTTAAAAGAAATGAAATGATGAGACCTCATCTGAGTATGTTCGCCTGTTTGGATTTGGCTTTAAGTTTCTATAGTGGCCAACTACTACTTCACCTCTCTATCCTCTATTTTGAAAGGGTTAAAATGTTTTTCAAATCTCTTTATTCCATCTTGGACTCTTGGTTACGGGTAACGAAATATACCAAGATGGCATACAAAGAGTGAATGATCAAATAATCCTCTTATCCATTCTGAATCATTTTAGTTATAGTTAACTTGTCTTGAAAACACACTATAAGGATGAAGGCCGTTGATTATCCATCATTTTTGCGGTCTAGTCATCCAATAGTTAACATAATATCATTTCCAACAATTTTTCTCAGCCCACGCTTGTGTATAAATCCTTCTATAATCTGTCAGGTAATGATTTGCTTTAATCCCATCGTTTTTGATTCATCCTTTCTCAGCAGATCTGATACAAAACTTTTGATTATTCAATTTCATTGAGTTATCTAATCTATGCCATCTATAGCTTTCTCCAATATTTTCTTACACTTGGAAGAATTCTTCTTATATTTCATTTTTCTCTAATTGATTATCCTCTTAATGGATTATGATTTTTTTCTTTCTTCCTGATTCCAAAACCTATTTTTTTAATCCTCCTCTCACCCTCAAACCCTAATTCATACTATAAAAGCACCGTAAGATGATGTCCTTTACCCTCATGTTATGATCTCTTTGTGCCCCTAAAATCAATACCCATAATCTATTAAAACCAAAATCTTCAATCACCCTGTTAATAGCTTTTCAGCTGAGATTTAGTATCACCATGTATGTTGTTTGGCATGGTGATGTTGCACAATTAACAAACCAACTACAAATTTTCTTGAATCTGGGTCATGGGAGACAGTTTGATATTAATGAAATCATCCCATCTAGGTACTTGAACAATGAAAATATGTGGACAAACTGTCTGTTAGGTAGGTTTTCTGAACCAGTTGCTAGGAACAGCTGGAATGTAAGAAATGCTTTTCTTTTTCAATGGAAGATTCTAGGAGGACTCTATGTGAAGATGGTGAGTGAGTGGGTATTTCTTATTAGACTTGAAAGAGAAGATGAGATGCATAGAGTCCTAGCTGTAGCAACCAGAGTTGTTTATGGTGACTTGTTCTGTATCAGAATCTGGGAAAGGACTGAGAATCTAACAACTTGGAGTCCAAATAAAGAAATGTTCTTTATCACAATTCATAACCTAACTCATGCTCAGGTAAACAATGATAATCTAAGAAGATATATTTCATGCATGGGAGACATTTCATCCTTTTCTTACCCTGTAAGAAAACAAAATGGAAGTTACTCTACTACTGTGAGAGCAAGTATTAGATACAAGCAGAGGCTTTGTTTCAGTGTCCTAGCTGAAAATGAAATGGGTTTTAGTAATGAAGTTACTTTCCAGTTTCATCACTTTTCCAATAATTACTGTAGTTACTGCAAGCTAATTGGGCATAAGATTGAGAACTGTGAGCAACATCAGTTTGCACAGCAACATGATGAACAATAACAGGCAGCAGTTGATGCAATCATGGCATCCATGCAACAGATTGATGAGCAGCAGCAAGAACCACAAATGGCACAGCAGTTGGAGAACCCATACATGCAAGAAGACATGTACTTCTCTGAAGATAGTTTGCCAAACTCAGACTCTGAAGTTGCTGCCTCTGAGGTAACTTGCACTGACTATCTCAAGAAAATTGATGAAGAAAATGTTAGTCAAGATAGTGATTCGGGATCAAAGTGCATAACTGGCACTGCTCAGACTTATTCACTTTATGCTGAGGCACCACCATTCATATCCAATCCTAGAGCTCTTGCTGACACTTATATGTGGAAATCTATACAGAAGAGGGATAGACCTGGAAAGGGCATTAACTTTGAGTCAGGCTACTGGTGTGAATCTAGTTCATCACAGAAAGTCTCAGTGAACAACACTGCTTACTTAATAAACTAGAGTTTGATGCAAGCTTATTTCCATTGGGATACACCACTACCTGCTGCAAAAAGGCCAAGAATTACTGAGATTGATTTGAACTGTCCACCACCAAACCAGATGATTGAAGAGATCAAAGATTTCCATGTTGTGGAAGAATCTGGCAAAGTGATAGCTTATCCACACCAGTGGTTCAAGGGTGAATCTTCTAATGTCATTCCTGCCAACAATGAAGACAGGTCAAAAGGCAAAGAAGTGGTAAATTTGGACTAAGAACATCATGACCCCAAAACTGCAGAAACCCTTGGTGATTAATTATGCAGACTTCCATTAGAACCTATAGCTCCTTTTTTCTTGCTTGTTTTTGCTGCTGTCTGCAAAGCTTTACTTTTTTAGGTTTCTGCTTTGTATAATCCTGTTATTGTAGTTTTAAGTTCTTGTTTTTAGTATTTTGTTACTTAAGCTCTTTTTGTGTATCTCTGCTCCTTTACAACCTGTTATATATATCAATATATATTCTCTGTTAGTTTATTTGTGCTTTCTAGGTTTTCTCTGTAGATCTTCTACCCTGTATTTCTTGTACTTTCCTGATCTTTTCTGCCTTATTCTCTCTGATTTTTAAGACCTGCTCTGTAACCTGTTATCTACATCTGTTTGCTTAGTCTTTCATGTACTTCTGACTTCTTTTCTTTGCTTTAATTCTAAAGTACCCTTTTGTCTCCACTTCACAGTCTGCTTGTTTCTATAGCTTACCTTTTTGTTTTGTTTTGATCATTTGTTTGTAGCTTCAGCTCTTTTCTGCTTTGAGTCCTGTATAATGTGCTGGAACAATAAGTTTAATTTCTCAACCTCTTAGTCCTTTCCTCTGTCACCTTTAGTCCAATTTTCTCTCTCTTTCTGTAAGGAATAATTTAGTTTCATAATCCTGAATTCTCATAGGTTTCTCTTTCTGTTTTTTCTCCTTCTCTGCTTTTTCAATCCCCTGTGAACATGAAGCTTTTATCCTGGAATGTCCAGGGTTTTGGCAATCCTTTAACCAAAGACCATTTTCATTACTTATGCCAATACTATAAGCCGAATATTATTTTCCTAGCCAATACAAAAGCCCCCCTGTCTCGAATGGACTTGTTTTTTTAGGAACTCACACTTTCATGATTGGTTCATACCGTCCGTGGGATTAGCGAAAGGGCTTGTCATTGCTTGGCATAGCAATATAGACTTGAGACTTATTTCTTCGAGATTCAATGTTTGCCATTTCGAAATGAAACTAGATAAAACAGAAATCCTAGTCACTTGTGTCTATGGAGCCGTTAATTCAAATGACAAAATCGAACAGTGGACTTATATAGGAGAATTAGCTATACATATAAATAAACCATGGGTACTAATCGACGATTTAAATGTAATTCTTGATTCATCTGAAAAACAAGGGGGTAACTTGACAAGTTCTAGCAACAAATCTTTCATTTCTCAGACAATAAATTCTATGGGGATACAAGATGCCGGATATGATGGTCACGTGGTCAAACAACCAGGAAGGAGACGCGAACATTTGTGAAAGAATTGATAGAGCTCTGACTTCTCACCTTTGGGCGCAAAGTTTCCCCGACACTAAGGTAACTCACCTTCCTAGAGTTGGTTCAGATCATTCGCCGATATTATTTGATTCCAATCCTGATATCCAAAAAACCCAAAAACTATTTAGGTGTATTAGGGCCTGGCTATCCAACCCCTCATGGAAATTACATGTCAATAATTCATCCGATAAAAATATCTCGTCAAACCTCTATCTTTTATATATCCACGGATCTAGCACAATGGAACTTTGATGTGTTCGGTAACATCCATAAAAATATCAAAACCATTAACAACAAAATAGATAACTGTTTGTGGGTGAAAATGGTTTCTGCTGATTTCGGTAATTTCGGGTGTGTGTGTGTGAGAAATGAATTTAAACCCTAAACAATGTACTGCAAGGGAGTACTTTAGATTCGAGATATCAATCTGTACAAGTCCGGCCTAAACCAAGAAATGGTCGTTCCAGACTTGCTTCGGTCACAAAGTGGAGGAGAATGGGTTGGTTTTGGGGAGGGAAGCAAGGAAAGTGATGAGACCGGAATAGTTGATTCTGGAAGAGTAGTTGTGTTACGACTTGTATCAGAAAGTGGGAAGATAACAGACGAAAAGCTAGCAAACGTTTTCTGAGTGGTGTATGTTCCTGACTGAACCTCTTGTTCGGTGGAAATAGGTAAGACCTATTTATACAAGTCGAAGTAAAACGTACTCTGGTCTCATTAAGGAATGGAAAAATGGGTGAATAAATGGGAGGAGGTGGTAACGTTAACGCATGGAATTGATGTTCCATAAAACCGTTAACGCATGGAATTGATGTTCCATAAAACCATTAACGCATGGAATTGATGTTCCATAAAAAGAACATTTCACAATTAACTCCCTGTATTTACTAACCGCCTCATCCTTATAACACTTCCTTATGACGGGCGTAGTGTACGCCGCACGTCAGAAACCTCCAAACCAATACCCAAAGAGGATCCCCAATTTGTGATATGTGTTGATGTCTCGAATGTTTTTGTGGAAAACATGTAGCATGTTGTTGTTGCACGGCAAGTCGCCGGGGAGACTTGCTAGCTTGGTGACCTTCGACGGTCGAGATTTTGCATCTCAAGAGGAAAGATAGTCGTTGATCGTTGCACGCTTTCATTTTGGTAGCCGCGTAGGGAAGGCCAGCATGGTGACGCGGTTAGGTTGGCATGCCGTTGTCATGGCATGGTTTAGCGTGGCCAAACTTAGGTTTTCGGGCCAAAGGTTACCATGCGTCGTCTGGTAACCTTGGATGGCTAGGATTTGCTCCTGGGATTAAAGGGGGACCGTTGATCGTCGCACGCCTTCGTTTTTGGTAGCCGCGTAGGGAAGGCCAGCATCTTTGGCGCGGCTAGGTTGGCATGCCATGGTTTGCATGGCCAAACTTAGGTTTTCGGGCCAAAGGTTACCATGAGTCGTCTGGTAACCTTGGATGGCTAGGATTTGCTCTTGGGATTGAAGGGGGACCGTTGATCGTCACACGCCTTCGTTTTTGGTAGCCGTGTAGGGAAGGCCAGCATGGTGGTGCGGCTAGGTTGGCATACCGTTGGCATGGCATGGTTTGGCGTGGCCAAACTTAGGTTTTCGTGCCAAAGGTTACCATGCATCGTCTGGTAACCTTGGATGGCTAGGATTTTCTCCTGGGATTGAAGGGGGACCGTTGATTGTCGCACGCCTTCGTTTTTGGTAGCCGCGTAGGGAAGACCAGCATGGTGGCGCGGCTAGGTGCGTTTGGCATGTGGGGCCAAGGGATTAGCATGCCGTTGGCACATGGTGCGGCTAGTATGGCTAGGGCCAAGGCAAGGTGCGGTTTGGCTTGGCATGGTGGGGCCAAGGGTTTGGCATGCCATTGGCACATGGCGCGTCTAGCATGGCTAGGGCCAAGGCAAGGTGCGGTTTGGATTGGCATGGTGGGGCCAAGGGTTTGGCATGCCGTTGGCACATGGTGCGGCTAGCATGGCTAGGGCAAGGTGCGGTTTGGCTTGGCATGTGGAGGCCAAGGGCTTGGCATGCCATGGGCGCATGGTGCGCCTAGCATGACTAGGGCCAAGGCAAGGTGCGGTTTGGCTTGGTATGGTGGGGCCAAGGGTTTGGCATGTCGTTGGCACATGGTGAGGCTAGCACGGCTAGGGCCAAGGCAAGGTGCGGTTTGGCTTGGCATGGTGGGGCCAAGGGTTTGGCATGCCGTTGGCACATGGTGCGGCTAGCATGGCTAGGGCCAAGGCAAGGTGCGGTTTGGCTTGGCATGGTGGGGCCAAGGGTTTGGCATGTCGTTGGCACATGGTGCGGCTAGCACGGCTAGGGCCAAGGCAAGGTGCGGTTTGGCTTGGCATGGTGAGGCCAAAGGTTTGGCATGTCGTTGGCACATGGTGCGGCTAGCATGGCTAGGACCAAGGCAAGGTGCGGTTTGGCTTGGCATGGTGAGGCCAAGGGTTTGGCATGCCGTTGGCACCTGGTGCGGCTAGCATGGCTAGGGCCAAGGCAAGGTGCGGTTTGGCTTGGCATGTGGGGCCAAGGGTTTGGTAGGTGTGGCTGGCATGGTTTGCCATTGGCACAGGGGTGCGGCTAGCATGGTTGGCATGCCTTGGCGCGGTTGGTGCGGCTGGCATGATTTGCCATTGGCACAGGGGTGCGGCTAGCATGGTTGGCATGCCTTGGCGCGGTAGGAGGTGGATGGCATGATGAGCCATTGGCATAGGGGTGCTGCTAGCATGGTTGGCATGCCTTGGCGCGATAGGAAGTGGCTGGCATGATGAGCCATTGGCACGTGCGGTGTGAGAATTAGGGTTTTGGCTTGTCGAAACCCTAATTAGCATTTAGAAAAAAAGGTACCCTTGTAATTTTCTCGTAGACAAATTAAAGGGTTCAATAAACGTGCTTGGTTTGGACATTATTACTCAAGTTCTGTGACGTCACTGTCTGACTAGGGTTTTACGACTTTACCCCTAAGTTAAAAACCAGCATCAACATTAAGTCCCCTGCTTAGCTCGGAACAGGTGCCTTGTTGCGAGGTAAGCATATGATGGTGACAGAGAGGACATAATCGAAACGTAGGACATGCAAGATGGTCGGGAAAGTCCGACTAACCTTATTCGAGAGGTAATGAGAGTTCATGATCCCTTGTTTGGCGGCCTTGCATAACTTTTATTTGTTGTGTAGACCGTGAAATGGTGAGGTGAGAAGCGTAGGCTTAGTTCGGCTGCTCATCATCTTGGATGGGTTAGGGAATATCATGACGCTGGCTTGGCGAGTTGGTGTCGGCGCGATAAGTCATGGCATGGACGGCTTGGCCTGATGGGGGCCGTGGCAATGGGGCGGACGGCTTGGCATGGTACGGCTATGGCAAGGCGCGGTTTGGTGAGGTGAGGCGTGTACGGACGGCTTGGAGATTTGTCTTTGCGGGCCCGGTTGCCTCTTTTCCTTGCTCGACTCAAATGGGAAGTCCTTTCCTCTTTCAAATGTTAAAGTATCACACCCTCCTATCTCGCCTGGCTTTCATTAGGGTTTTGATGAGGGGCTTCGTTTGAGGCTGATTTCCCGGTCGTGATGCCATCATGTTCCGCCTATTCAGTCTGTGTTTCTCTTTCCTCCTTTAGGGTTTCCACAGTATTTACGCCGGTGAAGTTACATCGTCTTCCCAGTTTTACAACAAAGATTTCTTCTCGTTGAGTCCACCTTTATTCATTTTGTCGATCATAAGTGAATCATCCTCGAGCCAACTAAGTTCTCCGGTCAAACGCGCGATGCCTGACTCTTGCAACAATTCCCCTATCCGGGTCATTCGGGTCAAGAAGATCATACCGGTATGTTCTTATGGATCAACATGTGTTTTATTATTTGCTGATGAATGACAAAAGTTTTCTTCTGTGTAGAGATATCCCATTGGAGCATGCGTTACCATTATTGATGAAGATGATTTGGCTACCCCTTTTTCTTCGAGCCCGATCCTACCAACCGCTGCAGACCTGGAGAACGCTGACTTAGGAATTTCTTGCCATGAATATCCCAATGCAGGTTTGTCGTTCGAAACGCGCATGAGGTGTCTTTCCTCTAACTACCGAAACGTTGGTGGGTTTCTGGTGCGGAAAGAATTCGAGACTCTTTACAAAAAGATATGGAGGGTATATGGCCATATTGCCACCAGGAGCATGGTGCAATATTGTTCATCTGCTTTAGTTTCCATAGTAAATTGTCTCTTGCCGATGGTCGTTGAAATGGAGAGTATGTCTATCCGTGCTGTCGTAGAAGCAATCATTCAAAAGTGGGAGAACATGGTGTCTACCTGTGAATCTCTGAAGTTCAACGTAAGTTGGTTGTGACATCGTCTTGACATCGTGAAAGTAGACAGAGCCGGTATTCTTGCTGGCGTGGTCCCTGCTACAAAAGCTATTCTGGAAGAGGAGAAAGCTCTAGCCATGGAGTCACAGAAGGTGGAAGAGTCTATCCGGAACTTGAAGAGTATGACTGAAAGGTATCAAAGCCGGTTAAAGATGATGCTTTCGAGGGATTACAATCTGTTGGATGGGCTTTTCTGAGCTACGTAGTTGTGAGATGTTTGGTTTCTTTCCGGGTTTTAAGCATGTTTTTGCTCTCTCTTTTCTTTTTTTTTGAAAGAATAAGAGAATTTTATTGATTTACTTCAATCAAGCAAAGGAAAGAGACTTGATATTTGAGATGTGGAAGAAAAGTGGAAAGATGCCTGGTTATCCGTGTCTGTGATATGGCGGGGCGCGAGGTGATGGTCAGGCGTAGTATGCCTTAAGACATTTTCCGTTGATGACTGCTTCCAGTTTTCCTCCGTCTTCTTTAATGACTTTGTAGTACCCACTGTTGTATGCTTTCGTGACTATATAAGGCCCTTCCCACTTTGCGGAGAATTTTGGTGCGGACGCGTCTTGCTGAATGTGCTTGGCAGTCTTCAGTACCAAATCTCCCACTTGAAAAACCCGAGGCTTCACGGTTTTGTTATATGCTCTGGAAACCCTATTTCTGTATGCTTGTGCGTGCTCTTCCGCCTTGGATCTTCTGAAATCTACGGTGTCTAATTCTGCAACTCTGCCGTTTAACGCTTCAGCTTCATCCCATCGAACTCCGCTTGCTTCAGCAATCCTAGACGATGGGATTTTGACTTCCTCTAGGAGGATGGCGTCTGCGCCGTAAACAAGGGAGTAGGGAGAGGCTCCGGTGGAACTTCTTGGTGACGTTCGGTACGCCCAGAGTTCCATTGGCAATTGCTCATGCCATGTCCGAGGATTTTCATGCACCGTCCGACTGAGGATTCAGATCAGAGTTTTGTTGGTGCTTTCAGCCTGTCCGTTCCCTTGAGGGTAGTACACGGTGGAGAAGACTTGCTTAATTCCATATTCTTCGAGTAACTCCCGTACTTGCTTGTTTGAGAAAGGAGTGCCGTTGTCGGTGATGATATGTTTAGGCACGCCAAATCGGCAGATAATGTACTCTTTAATGAATGCCGCGATTGTGATTCCATTCGTCCCTCGTAAGGGTATGGCTTCAACCCATTTGGTGAAATATTCGGTTGCTGTTACTATGTACTCGTGATGCTTTGAGGACGGCTGATTGATATTTCCAATGATGTCGAGTCCCGAACTGTGAAAGGGCCACGGACTGCTTATTGAATGCAGGGGAGTCGACGGTACATGGATAAGGTTTCCGTGAATTTGACATTTTTTGCACCTCTGAACGAAAACAGCTGCATCATCTTCCATGGTTGGCCAGTAGTATTTCTCGTGTATCCGAAGAAATAATTTCCGTTTTCCTTGATGTTCGCCTTCGTGCATCTCTTTCAACATGATCGGGATTTCTGTTTCGTTTAAACATCGTAGCAAACTTCCTCCAAAGCTTTTACGATATAAGATTCCTTCGTGGAATACGAATCTCTCGGACCTTTGTTTTATCTTGGATGCATCCTTATTATTGGTGGGGAGTATGCCGTCGCGAAGGTAACCGATGTATGGCTTCTTCCAGTCCCCAGCGTGACCAGTATTGAAAACTTCTAATTGATGTGGCGACGCTTGACAGTTGGAACAGGTTCTTTGAAGTAACCGAGATTGAGCTTCCATTTCTGGCCAGTAGTATCCAAGGCGTTGCAAATGGTGATAGAGTGTTACCACTAATGTTTGCCCGCAGATATCATTGTGGACGCGGTTGAGTTGTTGTTGTGCATCTCCCTCTCCAAGACATCTTGACAAGGAACCGTCTGGATTCCGATGATATAGCACCCTACGGAGCATGAAGAAATTTTGTAAGGTTTTGAGACTGACCT
The DNA here is from genome assembly GCA_023531295.1 of Papaver armeniacum. NCBI lineage: Eukaryota > Viridiplantae > Streptophyta > Magnoliopsida > Ranunculales > Papaveraceae > Papaver > Papaver armeniacum. Next base: position 12,798 of record JAJJWW010016495.1, on the reverse strand, counting down.
TTCCCTGGAAAAGTGAGCTGTTAAGTTCTTGGATAATTGGTGTTCTCCAGTCCTTAGATTCATCCTCTTCGGTTTGTGAAAGCCATGTTGAAGCTATGGTTCGCCTCTTTACTGTCAGGGTTTCCTCAAAACCTTTAAATTACATTTTTGATGCTAGCGTGGCTAGGCAATCAGCGTGTTGGTTTCCGCTGCGCCCAATATGTGTTATGGTCGCGTCGGCGAAGTAGTTAAGCAGTTTTTGTGCCTCGGCTCTGTATGGGGCCAAGGTTACTTCTCTCAGTGCGTATACCCCGTTCACCTGGTTGACAAGTAATTTAGAGTCCCCTCTTATTTCCAGACGTGTGGCTCCAGCTCGTTTAGCCAAGGACAGCCCGATGAGAAAGGCTTCATATTTTGCTGAATTGTTGGTGGAGGGGAAATCTAGCTTGAAGGAGTGCGGGAATACTTCACCAGCTAGGGATACTAGAACCACACCTGCTCCTCCATTACCGTTGTTAGGAGTAGCGGAGCCGTCGAAAAATAGTAGCCATGTTTCTTCTTGGATGAAAGAGATTTTCGGAAAGTCTCCAGGGAGGTACTCGTGTAGTGCCATGGTATTCTCTCCCAGAAACGCTGCCAGTAAATCAGCAACTGCTTTCCCTTTGATGGCTCTCGGGGACGCGCAAGTTATATCGAACTCTGACATTTGGAGGAGCCATTTGGCCGGTCTTCCTATCAGGGCCGGTTTTGAGATGAGGAACTTCACCGGATCGGATTTAGATATCAGCACCACTTTATTGGACAATAGGTAATGCCTGAATTTCTGGATGGAGTGGATCAAAGCTAAGCACGCCTTTTCCGTTTTGGGATATCTGAGTTCGGCATCTCTTAATGTTCGACTGAATTAGTATATAGGATGCTCAATCCCTTCGTCATCTTATTGGGCGAGGAGAGCTCCAACAGCAGTGTCGCTAAATGCAGTGTAAAGGTGTAACGGTCTTCCTTGTATGGCTGAAGAAGATAATATTTGCTGAATTTTCCGGAACGCTTCCTGTTGTAGTGTGGTCCAGACAAAGCTTGCTCCTTTCTTCAGTAAGGGGGTAAATGAAGCAACAAGTTGAGCCAATCCTGGTATGAAGCGGTGAATGTAGTTTATTTTACTCATGAAACTCTGGAGCTCTTTCAAGGTTCGCGGTGGTGGCATCGTGAGGATAGCTTGTGTTTTGACTGGGTCAACTTTAATTCCCTCGGAAGTCACCTGGAAACCTAGGAACTTGCCCGAAGAAACACCAAAAGCACATTTCAATGGATTCATCTTCAGTTTGTACTCGCGACATCTTTCGAATACCTGCCGCAGAATTCCTGCATGGGCTGCCCAAGTTCTTGACTTGACCACTATGTCATCTACATAATCTTCGACTTGCTTGTGCATCATATCGTGAAAAATGGTGGTCATGGCGCATTGGTATGTTGCGCCAGCGTTTTTCAAACTGAAGGGCATCACAGTATAGTAAAAATTTCCAAGAGGGGTTCGAAAAGCCGTCTTACTTGCGTCGTGTTCGTACATCTTTATTTGGTTGTAGCCGCTGTATCCGTCCATGAAAGAGAACATACCATGTCCACTGGTGGCGTCTACCAGCATGTCAATGTTGGGGAGCGGAAAATCGTCTTTAGGGCAACACTTGTTCAAATCTCTAAAATCGACACATCACCTGATCTGATCATTCTTCTTTTTTACCGGAACAACGTTGGATAGCCAAGTAGGGTGGTGAATTGGTTTGATGAAACCAGCCGCTAGTAGTTTTTGAATCTCTACTTTAATTTGTTCTTCTACATCATGCCGGAATTGTCTCGGGGTTTGCTTGACTGGTTTGGATCCGGGTATCACGTGTAAATGATGAGTGACCAATCTTTCGTCCAAGCCGGGCATTTCCTCGTATGTCCATGCGAATACGTCTTGATATTCCTTGAGGAGGTCTACCAGATTTACACGTTCGTCTGCGCACAGAGTCGAGCTTATCGAGATGGGTCGTGGAGATTCTTCACTCCCGACATTAACAACCTCAAGTTCGTCCATAGTAGAGTTGGTCCCGTCTTGTAGCTGTCGTGGTGCATCAGGTACTTCCTCCTGCGACTCGTTACTACACTTGCGTCCCATGGGGCGGAGAGACTGTGTGGTAGTCTCCCCTGTTAATTGCTAACAGCGGCGCTGATATACGGTTTTCACCTTTTCATCATGACCCATAATGAAAGCCCGTCCTCGCTTGGTATGGGTGTAAGCCGGGACCTGGTTCGGCAGGCGGAGGCTGACGTGTCTCTCTTTCGAAGGGGTGACATGAGACCTGGTTTCTCCATGAAGGTGTGCAAGACCATCACTTTCTTCAATGGACGTCCACTTTGGCAGTGGAGTATGGTGTTGGCTGTGGCCAGCGGGTCCTGTCTTGGTTCAAAAATTTTCATTCCACAGATCGGCGCATAAGGAGATAATGATGCAGCGATGCGAATGACTTCTCCGTTCAACATGGTTTTCAAGCACTGGTGATACGTCGAAGGAATGATTCTGTTGTCGTGGAGCCATGGCCTTCCCAGTATCATGTGGTAATCTGGCTCTTTCTCGATTACCTCGAACCTTACTTTTGACTGGACAGGTCCTACTGATAGATTCAGGTTGACGTACCCATACGTACTGGTTTGGTTGCCTTCAAAATCGGTCATTGTAGTGGACTGTCGTACAACTTTGTTCGGCCGCACCCTGGCCATTCTGAGCGTCCTGAGGGTAACAACGTTGGAGGATGCTCCCATGTCGATGAGAGCTCTTTTGAATTCCACGTCCTTGATACGGGCTGTGACATGTAGGGCACGGTTGTGGCCTTCCTCTACGATCATGTCGTCGTCGGTAAACGTGATATTGTTGATGGACAAATCTGGCGTTCTTGATGTTTCCAAGCGTGAAGGAACCAAGGACACGCTTAATTCTATTCGATTGATGGCGGTGAACGTCTCCATCCGTTAATCCTTTGAAAGATATATAAGAGTTCACATAAGTTTTCCACCAGTGAGGCCGCTTCCTGGACTACGGGTTTCTGATTAGCAGTGAAGATGTTGACTTGAGAGTGATCGTTCGGGATGTTAGTCCCCAGTTCTGGAGTCTCCGGGGCAAGTGAACCGTTCAATTCTGCCGTTAGGTTGATGAGGAAGTCCAGTATGGCGTTAATCGCATCTTTCATCAGACCCGTCTTCTTGGTGTGGATCTCCTGAACCCGCACCAAGTCAGTCAGCCTTGGGATTCCTTCGTCGATTGCATCGTTGGGCGTTGCGTTGGGGAAGGAAACATTGCCGTTCGCCTGAGTGGAACTTGAGTGCACGGATTCAGTCCTAAAACCAACCATCCTTCTGAGTTAGAGAAACGTATTCGGAAATTGATATTGGGACCGATAGATCAACCTCCCACTGTGGTCGCCAATTGTTTGTGGGTGAAAATGGTTTCTGCTGATTTCGGTAATTCCGGGTGTGTGTGGGTGAGAAACGAATTTAAACCTTAAACAATGTACTGCAAGGGAGTACTTTAGAATCGAGAGATCAATCTGTACAAGTCCGGCCTAAACCAAGAAATGGTCGTTCCAGACTTGCTTGGGTCACAAAGTGGAGGAGAATGGGTTTGTTTTGGGAAGGGAAGCAAGGAAAGTGATGAGACCAGAATAGTTGATTCTGGAAGAGTAGTTGTGTTACGACTTGTATCAGAAAGTGGGAAGCTAACAGATGAAAGCTAGCAAACGTTTTCTGAGTGGTGTATGTTCCTGATTGAACCTCTTGTTCGGTGGAAATAGGTTAGACCTATTTATACAAGTGGAAGTGAAACGTACTCTGGTCTCATTAAGGAATGGAAAAATGGGTGAATAAATGGGAGGAGGTGGTAACATTAACGCATGGAATTTATGTTCCATAAAACCGTTAACGCATGGAATTGATGTTCCATAAAAATAACGTTTCACCATTAACTCCATGTATTTACTAACCGCCTCATCCTTATGACAATTCCTTATGACGGGCGTAGTGTACGCCGCACGCTGTAAATCGCCAAACCAATACCCAAAGAGGATCCCCCGGTTTGTGATATGTGTTGATGTCTCGAATGTTTTTGTGGAAAACATGTAGCATGTTGTTGTTGCCTGGCAAGTCGCACTGGGGAGACTTGCTAGCTTGGTGACCTTCGACGGTCGAGATTTTGCATCTCAAGAGGAAAGATAGCCGTTGATCGTTGCACGCTTTCGTTTTGGTAGCCGCGTAGGGAAGGCCAGCATGGTGACACGGTTAGGTTGGCATGTCGTTGGAACGGCATGGTTTGGCGTGGCCAAACTTAGGTTTTCGGGCCAAAGGTTACCATGCGTCGTCTGGTAACCTTGGATGGCTAGGATTTTCTCCTGGGATTGAAGGGGGGCCGTTGATCGTCGCACGCCTTCGTTTTTGGTAGCCGCGTAGGGAAGGCCAGCATGGTGGCACGGCTAGGTTGGCATGCCGTTGGCATGGTCAAACTTAGGTTTTCGGGCCAAAGGTTACCATGCGTCGTCTGGTAACCTTGGATGGCTAGGATTTGCTCCTGAGATTGAAGGGGGACCGTTGATCGTCGCACGCCTTCATTTTTGGTAGCCGCGTAGGGAAGGCCAGCATGGTGGCGCGGCTAGGTTGGCATGCCGTTGGCATGGCATGGTTTGGCGTGGCCAAACTTAGGTTTTCGGGCCAAAGGTTACCATGCGTCGTCTGGTAACCTTGTATGGCTAGGATTTGCTCTTGGGATTGAAGGGGGACCGTTGATTGTCGCACGCCTTCGTTTTTGGTAGCCGCGTAGGGAAGGCTAGCATGGTGGCGCGGCTATGTGCGTTTGGCATGTGGGGCCATGCATGTTGGCACATGGTGCAGCTAGTATGGCTAGGGCCAAGGCAATGTGCGGTTTGGCTTGGCATGGTGGGTGATGAGTGCCAAATAGTGCATATTTATACACCTTTTTATTGGCATGTTAGAAATCGGGGTTTTCTTTGTTTTCAAGAATAAATATTTGTATTAATTAATTTTGTGTTTTTAGGTCATAAATAAAGCTCGGAGAATCGAGGAGCCAAAAGAGCGAAGAATTGGAGTCAAGCATCTATGGTTGGCACATGGTGCGAGCTAGTATGGCTAGGGCCATCCTCGAGGCAATGTCAAAAGTCGATGCACCTCGGTTTGGCCTTGGCATGGTGGGGCCAATAACCTAGAGGTTTTAGAGATAACTAAAACTAGGGTTCCATGGAGTTAAAGACGATTAGACAAGAGGAGAAGCAATTCAGAGAAGTGGGTGAGAGTTATTTTATTGTAATTTTGTTTTTGAAACTAGGGTTTGGTACTTGATTGTGCATGTATAAATAGAAGAGGGAGAACATGATTTGAGTTCACGCCTGGATTAGCCAGTGCAGTCATTTAGTTCATTTGAGTTCACGCCTGGATTAGCCAGGGCAGTCATTTAGATTTAATTTCTGTTATCTTTCAGTTTTAATTTAGTTTGCTAGGGTTTCATGAAACCCTAATTCCATGTATGAATTCAACTCAGTTTGTGTTGTCTTGAGTGCTTAAATTTAGAGATAACTTCAATCTTAATACCCAACACTTTACTCTCACAATGGATACTTTAAATAGATCCATTGTAGTTTGGCATTGCAGCTCAACCCTTAGGCCCTAATGCTAATTCCCTTGACTGGTTGTGCTTAATTAGACAACCAAGTGGTTAGTAATTTCAGTGATATTGAAGGATTACAAGGTGAAACTCCTTAGCTAGGTGATGGAATTGACACACCTCACTTGTCTACCATAGGAACAAGAAAACTCAATCTAGTTGAACACATACTAGGAATCAAGTGGTGGAATGAAGACCCAAGCACCCTTTTGTCACTGTGCACCTTAGTTTAGGATTACATTTCACTACAAAACAGACCGTATCGGCACAAAAATATCTGCAAAACCATCTGGTCACTTGTTATCACTTAGAACTCATTTAGCAAAGCCTTAGATCAATTAGAGCACCACAAGTCTCTGGGTTCGACAATAGGCCGTGCACTTGGGCCTACCAAGTTTTTGGCGCCGTTGCCGTTCTTGGGACCATTGGCACATGGCGCGGCTAGCATGGTTAGGTCCAAGGCAAGGTGTGGTTTTGGCTTGGCAATGGTGAGCTACCCAACTTCGCACCATTTTCAGCACTACTTTTGATCTCTTGAGTGCTAGTTTTTGTCAATCATGGGGTGACGTCTAAAGGGGCCAAGGGTTTGGCATTTTCTTATTTTTGCTACCACCATGGTAAAGAAGAGTTTAAAAAGAAAAATCCAAACAACAAGGAATTTGAGTAGAAAAGTTAAAAATTGTCAAGTTTTGTGAAGTTTAGAAGTTCACATGGTGCTTTCTTAGAGATCATCAAAAAGATTCTTTTTGTCTAGCATGGCTAGGGCCAAGGCAAGGATGAGAATGCGCTTTGGCTTGGCATGTGGGGTCCTCAAGGGCTTTACACTCGAAGCATTTTGCCATGGGCTCAACTCGTCCACTGGGACACCTAGGGGTTTAAAGGCTAGCATGGCTTCGAGGCCAAGGCAATGTGCGGCCAAGGGCTTGGTATGGTGGGGCCAAGGGTTTGGCATAAGGCAAGGTGTGGTTTGGCTGGCACATGGTGCGCGCTAGGGCCAAGGGCTTGGCATGCATGGCTCATGGCGCTAACAAGGCCAAGGTGCGTGGGGCCAAGGGTTTGGCTTGGCATGGTGGGGCCAAGGGTTTGGCATGTCATTGGCACATGGTGCGGCTTGCACGGCTAGGGCCAAGGCAAGGTGCGGTTTGGCTTGGCATGGTGGGGCCAAGGGTTTGGCATGCCGTTGGCACATGGTGCGGCTAGCATGGATAGGGCCAAGGCAAGGTGCGGTTTGGCTTGGCATGGTGGGGCCAAGGGTTTGGCATGCCATTGGCACATGGCGCGGATAGCATGGCTAGGGCCAGGCAAGGTGTGGTTTGGCTTGGCATGTGGGGCCAAGCGTTTGGTAGGTGTGGCTGGCATGTTTTTCCATTGTTACAGGGGTGCGTCTAGCATGGTTGGCATGCCTTGGCGCGGTAGGTGTGGCTGGCATGGTTTACCATTGACACAGGGGTGCGGCTAGCATGGTTGGCATGCCTTGGCACGGTAGGTGTGGCTGGCATGATTTGCCATTGGCACAGGGGTGCGGCTAGCATGGTTGGCATGCCTTGGCGCCGTAGGAGGTGGCTGGCATGATGAGCCATTTGCACAGGGGTGCGGCTAGCATGGTTGGCATGCCTTGGCGCGGTAGGATGTGGCTGGCATGATGAGCCATTGGCACGTGCGGTGTGAGAATTAGGGTTTTGGCTTGTCGAAACACTAATTAGCATTTAAAAAAAAAAGGTACCCTGGTAATTTTCTCGCAGACAAATTAAAGGGTTCAATAAATGTGCTTGGTTTGAACATTATTACTCAAGTTCTGTGACGTCACTGTCTGACTAGGGTTTTACGACTTTACCCCTAAGTTAAAAACCACCATCAACAATAACATATATAAGAAGGGAGGAATTGCTCATGAAATAGGTACCCTTAAAAATCTTCAGGCATAATTAGGAAAATGGTACAAAATCAAAAATAATAAACACCATTTCCAAGAGAATTTTTTTTTAAGGAATATGATCAAAATACGGAGTACTTCCATGCTTCAGCCTCGTCAAGAAAATAATAAACACCATTTCCACGCTTAGGGAACCGTCTGGTCTTTGGATATCTGATAGAGACCAAATCAACAAGCTCCTCATCAATCATTTCTCTCAAATAGGAACAACTCAGGGAAACATCTTAGATTTTGATCTATCTACCCTAATAAAACCCTGCATTTCGGAGGAGGAAAACCTAAACCTCTTAGCGTGCCTTCGAGTGGGGAAATTAGGCTCACCCTATCAAACATGAATCAATGGGGAGCACCGGGCCTAGATGGATTTCAACCAGGGTTTCTAAAAGCGCATTGGTAAACTATTGGGCCGGATATTATCATTTAGGTTCAAAACTTCTTTAATTCAGAAATCCTCAACAAAGATTTAAATTATTCGTTCATTACCCTGATTCCAAAAATCTCCACTCCACAAACTCCTAGTGATTTTAGACCTATAAGTTTAAGCAATACCGTCTATAAAATCATATCCAAAATCCTAGCTAATAGGTTAAAACCCATGCTCAATAAACTAATCTCCCAAACCAGTCGGCCTTTCTACCGGGGAGACAAATCACAGATAACATAATCATTGCCCACGAACTCATTCATTCGATGAAAACATCAAAAAAGAAAAAAGGTTTTTTAGCCTTAAAACTAGATCTCTCAAAAGCCTTTGATCACGTGGAGTGGAGTTTCATTCAAAAAGCCCTATATGCCTTTGGTTTTGAGGAAAAATGGATAAATCTTATACTACAATGTATATCAACAACATCTTTTTCAGCAACATCTTATACTACAATGTATATCACCATACCTCTTCATTCTATGCATGGAAATCCTTTCTAGACTCCTAGGAAAAGCCGTGGAAGAGAAAAAAAATTCTGATATGCAAATTAATCAACAAAAACGCTCCAAATATTTCCCATCTTTTCTTTGCAGATGACTGCTTCTTATTCACCAGAGTTGATTTAGGGGAAGCCAAAAATCTGTTAGATATTTTATCCTTGTTTGTGAAAATCACGGGTCAAATGATTAATCTCCAAAAATCAAGTGTGTATTTTAGTCCCCGCTTGCATCCTAAACATGGGAAAATCATCGCAAAAATCCTAAAAGTCCCGTTAATGACAAAAATATATAGATATTTAGGTCCCCCCCCCCACCCACCCCCCTTTTCGACAAAAATAAAAAAGCTAACTTTGAACCCCTGCTTCAAAAATACTATTCCACTCTACAAGGGTGGAAATCAAAGCTCTTATCCCAGGCAGATAGGACTGTTTTGATTAAATCAATCCTTTAAGCCTATCCAATGTACCAAATGCAAGTCTTGGCACTCCCAAAAGAAATTCTTAATCAATTAGACCATATTCAGAGAAATTTCTGGTGGAAAAAAGAAGGTCAAGGAAGACAGGGGGGGTTCATCAAAGCTTGGAGAGGATTCTGCAAACCTATATCCAAAGGGGGTCTGGGAATTAAAAATCCACACCACTTCAATGTAGCCCTTCTTGCTAAGCTTGACAATAGACTCATAACTGAGAAAGATCAACTTAAGGTGAAACTTCTCAAAGCCAAATACTTTCCTAACTCTCACCCACTGGAGAAAACTAGAACTTCTAACTTGTCCTGGATTTGGACAAGTATTCAAAGAGGACTAGAGCTCATCAAAGATAACTTCGTCTGGCATATCAAAAATGGAGCCTCCACAAAAATCTGGGAAGACCGTTGGATCCCTAACGAAGATATAATTCAAATTCTTCCTAATGTGCAAGACCCGGCCCCCTTGATGGTTCAAGAACTCATAACAAAAGAAAACCAATGGGATCAAGAAAAATTGAACAAATTTTTTCACCCTAAAGATGTAGAAAAAATCCAGGCTATAAACCCCAGAAGACAAGAACAAGACATAATTATATGGAAGCATCATCATACTGGGAAATTCTTAACAAAGAATATTTACAATTACCTAGTGAAACAAGACCCCGATTATGAGAATTCTTTTGAATTTCCATGGAACAAAATTTGGAAAATACAGGCTATTCCAAGAATTAGACTGTTCATCTGGAGGTTAACGCAAAAGGCTCTACCCACTTCTGCTAGACTAGGGGCTCATAACCCAAAAATACAACCCTTTTGCCAAATGTGCAAGTTCAAGAAACGGAACAACATCTATTCCGAGACTGCCCATTTGCGAAAGCAGTGTGGTTCGGCTTATCTTTAGATAACATTAATACGAGAAATAATACGCATTTGATATCCTCTTGGGTTAAAGACTGGTTATCAGTCCAAAACCTATCTCCAATTGTAGGGAAAATTTCTACGATTCTTTGGTTCATTTGGAAATACAGATGTTCAATGGTCTTTGAGAATATTAAACCGAACCCAATCTGCCTAATGGATCAAATCAATAGATTCTTACAATCAATTCCCTCAAACTATACTTATAAAGAGAATATTTCATGCAAGGAACTAACGAATAACATATCTTGGTCTCAGCTACATTCGGATTGGATTATCTTCGTCGACGCCTCTTTTAAAAAAGAAGATCTATCCATGGGATATGCTTTTATTCTTTACTCTGTGGATCATGAGACATTTATGCACATTTCGGCAGGCTTGGGGTGGGAATCCTCACCTTTTCATGCGAAAACAAAAGCTCTTCTAAAAGCGGCTAATTGGCTACAAGAAAACATCCCGTCGAGCACACATATTGCAAGGAACTAGCGGATAATATAAACAAGGAAAATTCAGAAATTGATTGGACTGCAAAGAATACTTTGCTAGAGACAAAAAATATTCTGAAAAGCCTTCCCCAAGCAAAAGTAACATTTATGAAAAGAAAACACAACTCAGCAGCGGATCTAATCGCCAAGGAAGCCAGAATCAAAAATCTGCAACATGTGTCTTTATAAATGCAACAAAAAGTGCAGAAAGCTAGCTTATCTTCTAATATGTTTGAAAAAAATGATATTGTAAATCTCTTGTATTAAATTTGCTAGCTAATATATTTCCTTTTCTGATTAAAAAAAAAATGGTGTCATTTGAAAAAGTGGGGGTACAACAACCTCACCCAATAATTCGCTTAGCAATCTGTATGGACTAACTCCAATATACTTTTAAGAGAATAAACTAGACAGTCAGAATCAATCTTAAAAAGTATATCAAAGAGTTATATCTCAATTTCTTAATTCAATACTTACTCAAGCAAATAGAAATCTGCGAGTCTAATTGAATACAAGAGAAATTAAATTGAACGGTACCAAAGACCAATGTTCAAGTATCAATCAATTTCAATCAACAACCAAAGGTTGGATTTACCAATTGATCGATTCAACGCACAACCCGTGATATTTCAATTATATAACAAAATATAATGCGGAAAAGAAATAACACAGACACCAGAAGTTTTGTTAACGAGGAAACCGCAAATGCAGAAAAACCCCGGGACCTAGTCCAGATTGAACACACACTGTATTAAGTCGCTACAGATACTAGACTACTACAAACTAACTTCGGTCTGGACTGTAGTTGAACCCCAATCAATGTCACACGGATCCAAGGTACAGTTGAGCTCCTCAAGTCTCTGATCCCAGTAGGATACTACGCACTTGATTCCCTTAGCTAATCTCACCCACAACTAAGAGTTGTTACGGCCCAAAGTCGAAGACTTTAATAGACAAATCTGTATCACACAGAAAAGTCTACATGAATAGATAAATCTGTCTCCCACAGAAATACATACGAGTTTTGTTCCGTCTTTTGATAAATCAAGGTGAACAGGAACCAATTGATATACCGGACTTATATTCCCGAAGAACAGCCTAGAAATATCAATCACCTTACAATAATCTTAATCGACTAGCGAAACAAGATATTGTGGAATCACAAACGATGAGACGAAGATGTTTGTGACTACTTTTCTATCTTGCCTATCGGAGAAATTAATCTCAAGCCAATCTTACGATTGCACTCAATCACGATAGAAACAACAAGATCAGATCACGCAACTACAGGGAAAATAGTTGGGTCTGGCTTCACAATCCCAATGAAGTCTTCAAGTCGTTAACCTACAGGGTCTTGGTAGAAACCTAAGGTTAAAGGAGAATCGACTCTAGCTTATACAACTAGTATCACACAGGAGGTGTGGGGATTAGGTTTTCCAGTTGCTAGGGTTCTCCTTTATATAGTCTCCAAATAAGGGTTTGCAATCTAAGTTACCTTGGTAACAAAGCATTCAATATTCACCGTTAGATGAAAACCTGATTAGATTCAAGCTAATATCTTTCAATCGTTAGATCAAACTTAGCTTGTTATACACAAATGAAATGCACGTTCATTTAGGTTTTTGTAACCGTACCTAAACGTGTACACCTAGTTGGTTCAAAAGCAGTTAACCAAATGGTTATCCATATGAACACTTTCATATCAACCTTATTCATCTTCACCATAACTAGTTCAAATGACTCAAAAGAACTAGTTAGAGAGTTGTTCAATTGCTTAGATCTCATAGAAGTATATAAGACACAATCGAAGTAAAAACGATTTTGATTCACTCGAATCGATTCATGAACATTATATCCACGATTTGCAAATATGCATTCCATAGTTTATATATGTCTTAGTTCACGAATAAACCGTTTTTAGAAAATAACCCACTCAAGTATGCATACCTGTATGCATACTTAAGTACCATGATTGAGTTTGTTTTCAGTTCACAAACTCCAGCAGAAATTCACGGGATGTGAACTTCCGGCAGTACGCATACGAGTACGCTGACTTAGCTTCCGGACTTCTTGAACCAGTAAAGTACACATACTTTAGTTCAAGGATTTTGGACTTACACAAGTATGAGTTCACATACAATGTTTATATCCATTCAAGGTTATATATTCTAAACTCTCATTTCAATCATTGAAACATTCTTAGAGGATGTTAAATAGAGGTTATTCACACACTATTTTTCATCAAAGCAATTTTCAAGATATTGAAATAATTAACATGACTTTCGTCACTTGTAAAGATGAACTTGGCCAAAGCGAAATCTTACCAACACATTTTTCGACAAATAAATAAGCGAGATAAACTCGACTCAAAATAGCAAATGTGTGTA
>JAJJWW010016494.1:0-56209 GCA_023531295.1 Papaver armeniacum | reverse complement strand
GTGAAAACCAATCCGCAAGAGGCTCGAACCGGACACGGGAGTTTTCAAATCCAAGGTTTGAGCGGTTTTAGTTGCAGTTGGATTAGGAACTGCCAAGCCTTAACTGCACTGTAGGGCAGTAAAGGCCTTAACTTCCTATCTAGTTCAGTGGGCTTGTGTAGCCACAATTTTGGGTTTATAGAAACCATGATTCTAAGCATGTTAGACAATGTAAATACCTTCAGCACCAACAAAAAATTGTAGTCACACATGACACCCAGCCCAAACATTAAGAGATAAGAACATAAAACATAAATTAAATCTTTTTCAAGACCCATATAATTTTCATTAAAACATAAGAATAACATGCCAAGTTGTCAATGAATTAACATTGCATTCTTGTCTATCTTAATTCTAGTTTTTTTTTTTTGCTTTTTCTTTTTTTTCATGAGTAAATCCAGCGGTTGATCGCGCAACCGACCCGTATCATCCGTTGATCAGCGGATGAAACTGGTGATTGGATCGGGACACCGCAGGTTTGATTTTTCAAACCGCAACTTACGGTTTGGTTGCGGGTGACCCCTAATCCGCAACCGTCCAACCGTTGCACACCCCTAAAACTTGCCTAGTTTTGTAAGAAATAAAAAAACAGGCCTAGTTTTGTAAACCATAAAAAACAAAAACAGGCCTATTTCTGTAAAAAGCCCTATTAATTATTGTGTCACTAACTGTAATGAAAAGAAGAATACAGAATTAATGCAATACGAGATCGCTGAACAAATACATATCTGCCGTGTATAACCGACCCTGGGCAGCTAGGTTTTTCTCCAGTAAGAGTCAGTAAGCTAATGAAAATGTTGATTAATGAAGAAACAACAATCTCACAATTATTTTTATTTTTATTTTTAAACTTAATGTCGCTGGAATTTGGGGATAACCCAAAACATCAATAAGGTAGCGAGGTTGTTGAATAATAATTTCATCGCCGGACAAGTAAGTACTGCCCTCTGATATATGGTTTGAATTGCTGGTTTCTTCCTTGTTGTCGTATATTGTCTGTGGATTGGATAGCGGCAGACAACCTTGTGTCAGTAGCAAGTTTATCAAGATTAGCTTCTGCTGGTGGCCTTGTGCTACATAACGTATAGAAGTTGCATTGTCTCGCGATTGTCAAGCTTGCTTTAATTTGATAACCTACATAAAGTGAGATTTTAAAACAGTATATTAGAATTATAAACTGCAAACACATAAGTTTCGTGTTTTTCATTTGTTATAACTTATAAGAGGTGCACTACCTCTTCTTGAAGATGCTGGTTTTCCCTAGAGACAATTTCTGAAATCCTGCTGAAGTACATTGTATAGATGTTCGATTTTCTTTTTTTTAGTCTGGCGTCGATTTTGAAACCAGGTATTGATATTTGGCGAGGATGCAGCTCTAAATCTCTGACAACCTCATTTTCCTTTCAGGTTCCAACTTTATCTTATTCTTCCTTTCAGCGAGTGTAGCTCCCGGTTGTTGTTCCAGCTCTATCTCCTCTTGGAAACTCCTCTCTAATGCATCTGCTTTTGTTCACTAGATAACCGTCTCTTTTCCTCCTCCCTTGCACTTGGTTGTTGATGTTTGCATCATGACCTTCTGCACCATTTTCAGCCTTACATTCGTTTGTACGACTAGACCATAGCTCCGTCATCTCTGCTCCTACCAAACCTATTCAAATTGCAAAACAGTGACCAGTTATAGTTACCGGAAAAAAGTTTAAACCTGAAAAAATAACTCTTGGCCGCAAAATATACATGAAAAAGAAATGGTTTAAACCTGGAAATTGGTGATCAAAGGATTCACAGTGGTAGTGATGATCATGAAGAAAAGATGAAACATAATTCTCTTGTTCTTGTTGTTGTCCTGATGTTGTAGTTGTTGGGAAAGGAATTTGATGTGTACTACAACAGTAATTCCAATTAGCCATCATTATCAAAACTGGTGAAATGTCTAGCGGACACTAGATTAGTAGTTGCGTACTAAAAATAGCCAAAAGTATATCTATCCACTAAATATAACTGCATGCTACCAACTAAATATCCAGGTGAGCTTCTTTTAACCTAAAACTAGCTCGATCATTGTTGGAGGTTGGTAGTGTTATATGTTTCAACATTTATAGAACTAAATGGGAGAGAGACTGTCTACAATGGTCCAAAGTGAAAGAGGCATGATAAGATATTCATATCATATGCATCAAAAAGAATGAAGATAAAGCGAAGAGGGTGCTAAGATCCATAAGTGGGCCAAAATGCAGCAAAAATATGTCAAGTGATTTAAGCAACGGTAGTGGGCCACCAGCCATGAGGAGGGGTCAAGTGTTAAAGAAGAACCATTTTGTTGACTCAGTTTTTTACTAGTGGTTCTATTTTTAGTAAGATATTTAGAAGTAAATCTAGGTCACCCCCTTATCTAGATATTTCTATTAATACCTAAATTACCCTCTGATTAATTTTGGGTAATGATTAGTTAGTGTTAATAATAGTTAGTGTAATGATTAGTGAAATGATTAAGTTAAAGATAATTAGTGAGATTAAAAAAATCGATGGATTTTTTTTAAAAAGAAGTAGAATTATTGAGAGAGAAAAGTTAGAGAAGATGAAGAAGTAAAACATGGATTTTACCAACCTCAACTGGAGGAAGAGTATTTGGGTACCCAGGTATGCTTCAAACTTAGATAATGTTGGATGAATTGATCAAAAATTTCAAGAAAATGTAAATTTTTTAAGTAGATTTGAGCTTGTTCGGTTACCTTATGTGAAGAGCAGTAACAACACATCGCGAAAGTGTAGTTCGGTTACTTTTTCCAAACACGCGAGTTACCGAACTCGCTCTTAATGGAGGTTTTTAGTCGCTCTGGTTAACACCGCGGAGTTACCGAACTTTGTTTTATAAGTTTGAGGTAATGTTCGGTTTGCCCGCAATGTTGCCCGATCTTTAGAGTCTAGAAGTTCGGTTGGTTATTCAACCTATATGAAGAACTTTGCGTTGATTAAGATTTTACCAAGTGTACAAAGTTCGGTTGTTTCACAAAACTTCATACCAACCAATATCTAACCGAACTACACACAATTAGTTAAGAGTTCGGTTTGTCAAGGTTTTTTGCGAACAAACCGAACATGTGTGTAGTTCGGTTAAATTGAAACTCAACATAGTGGGAAAAATAGCACAGTTCGGTTACATTTGAATTTTTTTTTTTTTTTTTGTAATATTGGTAAAGTTCGGTTTGAAAATAGTTTTAGCCTTCTTTTACAAACCAACCGAACATAGTAGGTAAAGAGATTAAGTTAAATCAAAAATCAACATAGTGGGAAAAATAGCACAGTTCGGTTACATTTGATTTATTTATTTTTTTGTAATATTGGTAAAGTTTGGTTAGAAAATAGTTTTAGCCTTCTTTGCGAACCAACCGAACATGGTGGGCAAAATTCGGTTAAATCAAAAATCAACATAATGGGAAAAATATCACTGTTCGGTTACATTTGATTTTTTATTTTTATTTTTATTTTATTTTTGTAATATTGGTAAAGTTCGGTTATAAAATAGTTTTAGCCTTCTTTGCGAACCAACCGAACTCTGAGTTCGGTTAAGAAAAAATTAATTCGTGATAACCGAAGTGTTCTTGGTTTTGAATGTTCGGTTAGCAAACAAGTTTTTATTAACTATTCCCTAACCGACATGCCATATGTAATCTCCATTTAAAAAAACCATATTTTGATGACTACTGCTCAAAAATTTCAATCAAAAGCAATTAGAAGTAATGGGTTTGTGGGAAAATACTTATGGATAGGTTTGTTTTATAAAAGATTGATTAATCGATTATGAAAATTCAATGAATCGCACCGGGCTAAAAATTTGATGATTTTGATTAGATTTGTATATGATCGATTAGATGATCATAAATTGATGATGAAGAGAAGAAGAAAAATTATAGAATAGAGGAAGAAGAAGTTGTAGATTAGTTATAATTTTAATTAGGTAAAAAGGTAAATATGTTAATGATTTAAATTAAGTTATATATATATATAGGTGGTGGTGGTAGTCGAAGGTGGTAGTGATGGGCGGCGGTGGTGGGAGGAGGTGGTGATTATATATATATAGGTGGTTATTAGGTTAGTTTTAAATTAAATTAGGTTAAGGGTAGGTTAGTCATTTCCACACTTTAGGACACTCCTTATAACTATAGAGAAGGTGGCCTGATAAGACCATGGTCCCAAAAAAAAACATGGTCCCCAAAAAATGGTTCTTAAAGAATGACTCTGATTAAAGACAACGGATGGTTAGATGAAGAGCAATACATGGCTCGATTAATCTAATATCTTCATTCACAGATGCAAAAAAACAAATCTGAAAAACACAACCAAACAGATTCTCAATTGTTAAGCAGTAGATCAACCAAAAACTAATGAATACATGAATTCATAATCAAATTAATCTCAAAGTGACAAAATTGTCACACCTAACCAATACAACATCAAATGGTCGTAACTATTTGTAAGGTATTAGAGTTCCGCAACCACTGGTATGCCATTACAAATTTTTTTGTTGCGAAAGCCTGAATTTGGTGTAGTGATTGATCAAGCAGTCTAGATATATGTCATATGTTCTACAAGGTGTTTAAATATAATTGATGTCTATTTTAAGGGTTACGCAATTTTTATTTTGTATTCACATAATAAGTTTATTCACAACATTAAGGCTAACCCGTATGGCTAGATTGAGCTGCTAGATTGGCCAAAAAGTGTTGCAAATCAAAAAATAAGTGTGAGAAAAAAGTTAACACATGTACCTGTTTCTTCTCTCTCCACAGCATTTGCTTTCATGATTCAACTAAGCGACTAGTATCAAAAAATTTGGTGATTGGCCAAAAACTAACCAAGACGCTTAACCATTCGGTACTGGGAGAATTTTTTTTGATCTAATCTAGTGAGATTTAAAACAGCTGAACCAAAATAGTGCTCGGTGACCTAGATGGTAGTCCCGGGCGTGGTCTTCTAATCTAGCTGCTAGATTAGCCATCCCATAGGACTTAGGAGGTTGCCCTAGCTGACGTGGATGACCAATCTAGCTGCTAGATTAGAAGACCATAGGGGTTAGCCTAAGAACTGTCACTTCGAGCTCCTGCCGCCTTAACAAGCCTTCTCTCTTGTTGAGTATCTACGGGCTCTTTCAGATCTAACGTGGCTTGGCTTTTTGAACCTTGTGAGTGAAGAAGGCATAAGACCCAATCTATTTAAGGACGTTTCTTCCTGCGAATTTTTATTTACAACATCAAAATATAAGAATCAAATAGGACTACCAACGGTATAGTAGACTATAGAGATTAGAGACGTTTCATTCTTGTTTTTTATTTTTATTTTATGTTTATTTTTTTTTGATAAATAAGGAACCTTTTCATTAATGGAAATTCGAGGTTATAATTAGTTTAAGATCGAAAACAAGAGAATACAAAGTAATAACAAGAACATACCATAAAAGTACAATACCGAGAAATCGCCAAGAGAAAGTGAAGGATTAACGGGTAAAGACAAATACAAGTATGAATAAGATCCAATTAAATCGGAAGAATTTGGTTTTTCTCAATTAAATTCCAACCATTTAGTTTGTTTTTCTTGTAACTAGTGATTAAGCTTAGTAAAAAGATCACCTATGGATATTCCGCGTGAGATAAGTTGATGATGAAGACTCACGAAGACAACCAAGATGAAGATTTCGTCGTTGGAGAGCATGAATAGCATCATTAGTGATCTTAAAACCCTACCCTATAACCAAGAATCACCATTAAAGCGAAGATAAACCTCAAAAGAGTAGATAAAACCACCATAATGTTGTAGATAAGTAGGAAACATAATAAAAACTACACTAAACTACTAGCTAACCTAGAAAACAATGAATAATGAAGAAATCTGCGTAGAAAAAGGTTGTTCTTGATGGTTTTTACCGGAGAAGAACGAGTGAATGAGAGAGAGAGGAGGAGAGAGAAGGTTGTTCTTGATAAAACATGTGCGGACAGTGCAATCTCAGTAAGATCCACAAATGAATTCTTGAAGAAAAAATATTTTGCCTTCAGGTATAATATTGCATTTGTCTAAGTACTGATGAAAAAATCGAGGCTGATCAAGGAAAACTCGCACTACTTTCCAAAGGGCACAACAACCACATCCACATGGACCGCCTTACTTAATATAGTATGGTTCCCTCTGCTCCTAGATACAAATCATACTGCTGATGCGTAAAGTACAGCCAAATCGGGTTGAAAGAGTTGGGAGGCGTGGAGGTAACATGCGTTTTCTTATTAGAATATGAGAGTATTACATTCAGTTGATAGATATCTTTCTTTATGGTTTTACTACTACTTGTAAGTACAAATAATAACTGTGATAAGTACTCGGTACAACTTTCAATCAACTAAGATGTTAGGAAATAAAAGCTCTTGCAAAATTGAAGTTATCTCAAATCTGAGATTTGAGTATAAAACACATAAACTTCATTCGGGAACCTCAGTGACACCCCCATTCCAAAGCTATAATAATAGCGTCATAGTTTCATCCACATAGTTCTGACTAAACCCCTATCCCCATACACACTCTGAAAAAAAAAATCACCACTTGATTCCCGTAAATGAAACCTGACACTGCCTTCCCAGGGTTATCTTAAGAAAAACGCCGTCACTGCATACAAGAAATTAACTCGGATCAGGAAGCTTCCAACTGCATTCTACTCCAAAGAGCTGGAGAATTCGACTCCTCTTCAACCTTTTTTTAGTTAGCTTTAATTGCATCTAGTTCTGCACTCTAAACTGGAAGCAGTACTGTGTCTCAAAACTTGGGAGCTCTTAAAATTCAGATTTGAGATTAATTCAATTAAACACTCAAGTTAAAGATTGTTTTTATCGGTCTTTGTGATGTGATCGATTTTGAAAGGAAAATAGCCCCACATCGCTAGATTCCTCATAATTAACTTAAATATAATATGGAAGGCCGCTCCAGTCATTGTCAATTGGTTTTGAGTTGGATGCCCGCAGACTTTAACATGGTATCAAAGCAAGATATACTGTACCCGTGATTACAGTGACCGAATGTTACCTGCACACCCGTTGATGTATTTTGTGGTTGCATCTTTTCTGATGGCTACACCCAAGAGGATCTAAAGGCTATAAAACTACTAAGATTCAAGATTCAAAGATAAACAAGATGCAAAGAACATGAAAGTAAAGATCAACACAAGCATATAACGTGGTTCGGCGTCCCACGGAAAGAAGATGTTTTCTTTATTGATTAAATTAAGGTCTTACCATTGAAAGAGTTACAAATATCACTTAGATTTCTCACTCTCACTTTCACTTTCTCTAAATCTCTCTCAAGAATTCTCTGTGAAAGACCATCTAAAATTATATGTCCATTTCCTTCTACATGGGTTTGGTATTTATAGGAAAACTAGACTCGTGAAGGTGTGGCCTGATCTCAGGGTGATGGGCTATCGTACATCTTCTCATTTCTTAACGCGGACATAGTCCATAAAGTCCCCAACTCTCAGAAGCAGGCACCAACAAGAGTTCAAGAGCTAATAACGGTTCGAATAAGTGGGATCAAGAAAAGTTAAACCAATTCTTTTATCCAGATTTATAGGGAAAAAAATTCAAGCTATAAATCCAAGGAAGCAAGAGCAAGATATCATTAGATGGAGCATCATCACTCCCCGAAAATTCACGGCCAAGAATATCTATAACTTTCTAGACAATCAAGATCAAGACAATAATGACAGCTTAGATTTCCCCTGGAATAAGATTTGGAGAATTCAAGCAATTCCAAGAATAAGACTTTTCATCCTAAACTATCGCAAAAAGTACTTCCAACCACTAGACTAGGTGCTCATAATCCGATATCATTCGATTTGCGATTTATGTAATAATCAAGCGCAAAAACAAAACTTCATCTTTTCAAAGCAGTGTCCGTTTGCAAGAGCAGTTTGGTTTTAGTCTCTCCATCAATAATATAATCTCAAGCTGAATTCAAGCACAATTATTTCATGGATTAAATGGTGGATTATGGAAACTAACTTGAGCCATCTTCGGGTAAAAATATCCACCATACTTTGGTTTATCCGGAAATATAGATCTCGGTAGTTTTGAGAAAATAAACCCAGACCAATCAATTTAATAAGGCAAATCAATAGATTCTTACAATCCTCCCGTCAAGTACCCTTCAAAGTGATATGAAAACTCAAAAAGAAAATCTCAAATCAATTACTCTTGGTCCAACCTAAACTTCAGTTGGATAATTTTCATTGATGCTTCTTTTAAGAAAGAGGATTTTCTATGGGATATGATTTTGCCCCCGTATTCAGCAGGATGAAGAAACTTTCATGCATATATCTGCGGGTTCGAAGTGGGCTATGTCGACTTTCCACGCAAAAGCAAAATCTTATCAAGAAAGCGATTAAGTGGTTAAAAATATTTTATCAAGTGTTTTCATAGTAACCTAGTGCAAGGCATTGTGAGACAATATAAACAAGGTAAGCACAGATTCTTCGTGGGCAGTGGAAAACACCTTGCAAGAAATAAGGATAATCTTGGAGATCTTCCTCAACGAAAGTGAAATATATTAAGAGGAAGAATAACTCAGCAGCGGACTACATTGCCAAGGAGGCAAGGATTAGCTAGCTGGACTCTAAACTGGAAGCAGTACTGTGTCTCAAAACTTGGGAGCTCTTAAAATTCAGATTTGAGATTACTTCAATTAAATACTCAAGTTAAAGATTGCTTTTATCGGTCTTTGTGATGTGATCGATTTTGAAAGGATAATAGCCCCACATCGCTAGATTCCTCATAATTAACTTAAATATAATATGGAAGGCCGCTCCAGTCATTGCCAATTAGTTTTAGTTGGATGCCCGCAGACTTTAACATGGTATCAGAGCAATATATATTGTATGTATGTGGGGTTTACAGTGACCGAATGTTACCTGCACACCCGTGACTACAGTGACCTAATGTTATTTGCACACCCGTTGATGTATTTTGTAGATAGTGGTAAAAAGGATTCGATTCTTGAACTTGTAAAGATTCGATTTTAGATTCAAATTCAAAATAGAAAACTAGAAGACTCAAATTGAAGTTGTTACCAAGATTATAAAAATCACTCGAGACTCGTGGATTCCACCATTGACCAATTAAGTGATTCAATCTAATCAATATTCATGTGATTCTTTGCGTTTAAAGTGATTCTAATTTATTTCCTCTAGTAGATTTTCGAAGTAACAATTGTAAACATCAAGCATGAAACATCAAAAGCTTAAAACTAAGCATGCTTCATCAAAACGAATCACAATCATTCAATAAAAATCAATTTTTCCAATATTAATTCCATGCAAATAATCATAAAAGAAATTGCAAGAATTAATTAAAATAAAAATATACCACTTTTCATGGAACAATGGCTTCCTCCGCCGCCTCAGCTAAGGGGTTTAGCTCCTCATATTATTCACGTGCTCAAAATAGGTGTTCATAGGTCAAAAGGGTGAAAAACAAGAGAAGACTAATAAAGCAGACAGTTTGGAACGTTTTATAGGCGTTACAAATTGATCATTATGAGAACTCGTTGCAATAAAGAATTTTTACGAGGAAGCGATAGAAGGGATATGTTGTAGAATAAAAGACAGGTTCTAACGTGTCTTATGTTCTTCGTGTTCTTCAAAGACTTGCAATGAACCCGATTTCTTGCAACTTCGATTTCTCGGCTCTGTGGTGTTCTAAACTTCCCCTCACTTATTCTAAACTTCAATAACCTCTCTGGAACTCAATCATACCTATTTATACACCACATAAATCCTCAAAATTCCGAGTAATCCTCTGTTTTCCTTCCGTGCAAGTCACGGCAATAATTTCTTCCCATAATTATTTCACGCATTTCTGAGATTTCCAACTCTTCCCAAACTATTCCTTAGATAGAGATTACTCATTAGGAAGTTTATCTGCGATTTAGTCACCCTGAAATTCCAAAAATATGCTCAACAGGGACCCGTAACTATTTTTCACCTATGTTTCCTTCTCCCGGGTTATCTAGCCAATTTTGATCCAATTTAACACCCAAATAAGCATTATATACCCATATCACATCTAGCCCATAAAAATCAGTGATTTAATCTCCATATATCACGTCCAAATCTTCAACCCTAATATGCTCTTCAACTGTAAGAGTTTCCCGCCTTTTTCCGAAATTCAAAATAATGGGGATGAGCTCCCCTTATCCGTGGATGGTCTCCCTTTAGCAACTGGGGCGGAAATCGTAATTTTGGGGTGCGCATAGTAATTTTCCTGTGTGTCTTTATAAATTGTTCTGGACGCCTTTATCCAACATTGGGGGTGCCCTGAGTAATTTGGGGGGTGCCCTTATCCAAAACACGAGTGCCTTTAGTAATTTCCTTCCGCGAGCACGTATGCCACTTTTCGAGCCGATTTCTCCACAAAATATTATTCTCCAAAAACACCTACAAACACATAAAAAGCCATAGTAAATTCAAAAATGGGTACTAACAATATATATAATTGAGAACAAAATAGACACATAAATGCGTCTATCACTCGTGACACACATTCCTAATATTAGGTAGGTATAATTTGCTGCATATAGTTAATTCAACCATCATTATTTCCTGTCTGAGGTACATTAAAACCTTTACCCGTTCTTATATTATTAATTTCATAGTTTTACTATTACTTGCTGGAGAAGAAATGAAAATAATTTCATGGAACGTTCAAGGGTTTAAAAATTCAGATACTAGGAATCACTTGAGTGATTTGGTCAGAACTCAAAATCCTGACATCATCTTCCTGTGTGAAACCAAGTTAAAAAGTAATAAATGTGCTCCACTCCTAAAACAATTTCAATACCCCAACAGTGCTCACATAGAACCTCAAGGTCTCTCTGGAGGTTTGGTCTTGCTTTGGAAAGATGGTTTCTCTTGTAATATTATAGATTCTTGTCATAACATGTTTAATGTTGTAGTGCAGGCTGATCTCAGCAAACCTGAATATCTGCTAACATGCATGTATGGTTTCTCCAACTATTCTAGGAAAAAAGAACAATGGAACTACATTCAAACTATTAGTAGTGAGATAAACAAATCCTGGTGTTGATGGTGGTTTTTAGTTCAAGGCTAAAATTGTAAAACCAGTATTTAATGCGATGTCACCCTGCAAGGGGTAAAGCCATTTGAGAGGTGACGAGTGTAAAAAACCTCATCGCTCATTGAGCAATTCAATGCATATGAAATTCACTCAGAATGGTACGCGTATTAGCAATCCCAAATATTCTATGAATTTCCATTTTATACCGTGAGATTATTAATCAATGCATGATTTACCTAGTATTTTGCGTGCTATGTTCTTAGCCGAACTCTCATCATTGACATGACATGACATGACGATTAAGTGTTCACTCTCATCAGAGTAGCATGAATCTCCCGAAATGCCAATATTGATATATGCATGAAATACCCACACAGATATATCACTCGACAAAGAGAATTTCGAATCGACGCACTTTTAATCAAAGCAACGATCGAACATGTTTAAATTCCTTAAGGAAAATCTATCTTTGTCCATATCGAGTCTCCTTGAAACGATCACGGCCACACAAGTTGGCCGCGCAATTTAACAAGCTTAGCCAAATCTTGGCAGGAATAGGTAATTATCGTGATGACCACCGGAGGGCCCACTTATGCCCTAGCTGGTCGAACATCACCATACATCTCCCAGCACCATTAAACGCCAACCCTAAGTAGGGTGGTCGCGCTGCTTGGGAGAAGCTCGAACGAGCTTGAACTGCCCAAGACAGTCTCAAAATCATCGCAACCATCCAACTTCGACTGCTTGCTTGGACAGGTTAGATGATCCCATGATCAATTGGGGAAACGCTGACATGCACACCGGCGGGCCCACTTCCTCCTTGCTCGAACGACTTGCTCATGGTGGGACCATTGAGCGGTGAAACGCCGCCCAAACCATGGCAAGCGTGATGTTTCCAAACCCTAAATTGGGTCGCGGAAATTCACTAGCGTCTTAAATCGATCACGACCATCCAACTTAGCCACCTATATGGATGGCTTGGATCGTATTTAGGACCATCGGAAGGTGCACATGCGTTCACCGTCACCCAACATTGGCCTCACGACATCGATCTCCCCAAAGGATGCCAACAGCGTGCCAAACCGCTTGGTCAAAGTCGCGTGGGTGTGGTCGTTTTCAAAACCATAATTAAGGTTTGCGGCAAATACACACTGCTTTTAAATTGATCGTGACCATCCATCTTCACCAGCCTAAACGGACGGGTAGATATAGACTCAAGAGGTCCCAAGGATGTCAACATGATTACCGTGGGCCCACCTTTGCGTGTGACCTGCGGCCTATGCGTACTAGGACCCGGGCGCCTTGAAACGCACGCCCTAAAGGTGGCATGCCACACGACTTTTAAACCCTTTGCAACAATATATTTTTGTCGCAAATCGATCACGACCACTCATCTTTGCCGGTCAAATTGAGTGGCCTAGATCGAATCTTTGAGGGACCGAGAGGTGTAGACATGCACGCCAGCGGGCCGTCTCCACGAATGCCTGATCGGTCCATTCGATATTAGCACCAATTCTTGGATTCGATTAGCCAAAGAGGGGATGTTTGCGCACCTCTAAAAAACCCTAAATTCCTTCAACGGCAGCAAACATGTGTCATAAATCATCTCGTTTGTCCAACTTTGTCAGCTTGGTCGGACGGCTTGGATTAAAAATTAGGCGATCAATGAAGCGCCTTAATGATCACCGTCCGCCACTCTACCATAGGAGTGATCGACCAGATGATGGCCCGCCCACGCTATCTCCAAACAATCACTTGAAGATGGTTAGACGTGCTGCTATTTTAAGACGCTTAATCCGCGACTTATTCAATCAAGCTTTAAAACAACGATGCTTCTTGTATATCGATTGTTTTGAGCTGCTTGCTTAAAAGTGATGCATTACATGCATCGAGCATGCACAATATTTCATGAATATCAATTCCATAAATAACTTAGTTATTTAACCTAATAGCACCGTATGCTATTTCTTGCGGCGGGTCCCACGACTTGACCCGCTCATTCGAGACATCAAACATGTCACAAACTGGGGGACACTTACTGGGGTATTGGTCTGGCGGTTTACAGCGTGCGACGTGCAACGCGCCCGTTACGAGAACGTGTCAGGAAAGATTGACGGTTAATGATGACGAGGGAAGTGGGCAAAGGCGTGATCGTGCGACAATCACCTACACGACCGCACTACTACATCACTCAACTTCCTACGAGATGAGGATTGTGCTCAAATGACTTGTATAAATAGGTTCTTCGACCTATTTTCAAACAACACATAAAACCAAGTGTTGTATCATAGTATCCAGAAAAAACCCAGGACTGATAGCTTACATTATGCAAGCCAGATCAACATTCTGGTACAAGTCATAAACAGCAAACACCTTCATAATCTCAACACCTTCTTCGCTTCCCTCCCTAAGATCAACCCCATTTCCTTCACTTTACCGAAGCAAGTCTCGGAACGGCCATTTCTTGTTTAGGCTAGATATGTGCTTTGATCTCTCGAATCTAAAAAAGTACTCCGTGCAAAGGCATTTGTTTAGGGTTTAGATTCGTTTCTCATTCACACACACCCCAAATTTACAAAAACCAGCAGAAACAGTTTTCACCCATAAACAACTGGCGACCACAGTGGGATATTGATCTCTCGGTTGCAAAAATCAATATTTCAATATTCATTCCAGTTTTCTCAATTTCAAAAGGGTGGATCTTAGACCTAATTCAATCATTAAATTTAATTTAGGTTCAACAACAAATTTCAATTAAAATGTTCCATTCGCTAAGAAGCTTCATAAAATGCTTTTTCAAGCAATGCTATTAGAAAGTCCTTAGATAGCCGAGCACCAGTGAATCTCCCATATGAAATGATCAGAAAGCCGCGTGGAGGCACAAGAAGACGTGACTACTACCTAAAATAGCACAATGGTATCTCTCGAAGGTCCGGATGAAGAAACCGCTTTCTCTGTAACACCACGGGTGTTGTATGGAACAAGCCAGAATTGCCTCAAAGGGTCCACACCCAGAAAGACAAAGTGAAGATTCGCGTAGCTGTTGTTCCAGTATGGAGATAATACACCTGCAGAGATCACAAAAGACAAAAGGTCTATCTATATTCCACCACTGCTACCAATTTAAAGTCAGGAGTATCCGCTATCACTTCATCAACAAAACGTGTAGATCCAGAACATGGCGTAATTCCGAGAATTCGTACATCTACAATAACAAAGGAGACTTGATTCATCTTCAAATTTTCAAATCATCATAAAGGATTCGCCTATTATGTCAACGTGGACAACAGCGAGACACTCCCTTAGGCTTGACACCTCCAATTACCGGAGCCAGAGCCGCCGCCGCCACCAATATTTCTTCGAGCGTAACACCCATGGTCATTACTAGAGCCACTTGCCACTTCCCCATCGGAGACGAGAGACCTAGGAGCCAGAGGAGGCCAACCCCCTATCACCATTGTTGATTTGATGGAAAGACGAGAAGTTCTCGCTAAGGTTCAGACGAACATGGCTACAACTCAGAAAGAGGTACTCACTTTCCTCAAGACGCTAATGGAGCGACTATCATAAGAGCCGCGTCAGCCCATAGAAGAAATGAAGAGCACTTTTAATACTTTTGGTGCAAGCACTTCGACGGGCTTGCATTCATAGATGAAGAAGTGTGTGTTGCTCCTGAGCGCTCAAGGGAAAGAATCAGCTGTCCAATTTCATCACGCGTGAGGATCTAGAAAGACTTCTCCAACATCGAGGCAAGGAAAACCCGGTAGACCTGCACCAGCATCAGCCTCCTTATCCTCATGATGCGCAAAGAGTTCATCTTTCGAGAGGATACTCCTCTCCTCAATTTTCCTTTTATGACGAAACCGGTAATGCTCGTGAACACATCTCTCGTTTTATGGAGTCATTAGGAGAGCACGAATACAATCATGTCCTCTGCCTGAAAGAGTTCTCAAAGTTACTTACCGGGGAGAGCGTACACAGGTACAACAACATCGCACCAAACAAACGTATCCAAATAGTGTGAGATGGTAACCGCTTTCTACAAGAAATATTTCTTCGTATCCGAGAAAATCACCTTTTTCGGATTTGGGAGAATGTTTCAACGAAACAATGAGCATCCAAATGATTATGTCAAGAGGTTCAAAATCCAGGCACTGGATTATCGCTCCAAATATGATTGAACATCGATCAATGGAATTATGCATTAATAGGATGGTACCCATCTATCTCGCTATGCTGGAGAATCTGAAATTTCAGATATCCTCTGAACTTCGTGAAGCTATTTAACGCTCGGCTACAACAACACCTGCCCTGATAGAAAGAACCAGGCCTGCAAGAAATGAAGAGCCTCATGATATTCTTGGAAGCATACATCTCACCAACAGGCAATACAACCTTCAGCCTTATGTAAGCGACTTCACCAAGCAAAGATGAGGAAAACTATCGAGATACAACATCCTCGCGTCCAAAATCGCCAACTCCAACCTCGCACCACATGCACGACTATTACAATGATAAAACAACGTCCGAGATACCATATCTAGCTTTACGGCAACAAAATCGGTGAGAGACGCTATCAGAATTTCGTCTCTAGTATAAGAAGTAGTTGTATTATCGAAGGAGGTCGCATCCGGTACTTAAGAGGTACATACGAACTCTCTATGTCTAGAGCTTCTTCATGTTTGCACAACCTGTTAGTTAAGTTATCCGCATGAGGAAACTTCCATACTTCTCAAAGACACGATCCAAAGACGATAAAGGCAAAGGAGTGTGGCTTGGGACTGCCTGGCCAACAAGTACCCATCTCGTAGATGCAAGCACGCTATCATTATCATTCCAGGATGTCCAAAGATGAGGACATACTCAAGAGAGCATACATATTTTCAAAAAACCAGCAATATGCCTGGATGTCAATGAAATGCAATCTAGATGCAAAGAAGGCCTCATGATCGAGAACTCGTGCGATCCTCATCAACATCGGGTTCAACTCCAACTCTCTCCCTAATTATTTCTTCAAAGACCTAGCGTTACAACATCTATCAAGTTGAAAGCTCAATAGATACTTTTGGGCAGGGGACTGTCTTCCTCTTCTCCATTCCATGAGGAAACATCAAGGAAGCTATCGATTCCATCATCAGCTTCTCCCTATAATAACGAGACGATCTCTACCATTATATGAATACTTCCAAGTTCGTGCAAGTAGCTACCATGCCTCTCCCTGCAAGTCTCTTTTCGATCACAAACACTGCCAAGAATCTTTGTTGCTCGTCGAGCTCCACCATAGCAACAACCACTACGGACAGAGGTAATCCGAACTTCTGCATATTTTTATTTCCTATGGAGAAGTAATAGAGTCACCATTACGGAGGCGAGATAGTGATATCTTTATTATGGTAAACCCACCGACCATACAAGATAGAGCCATATAATTCACGCTTGGGGACTGAGACTCAGTATGAAATTCCTTCACCGTCAGTCAAGGACTTCTTCCACACAAGAGAGACGGTCAATCAAGAAGCATGTAATTTGCAAGGGAAAATCAAACTGAATGAGAAGCCGCTTCAACGCTCTCTCCATCAAAAGCCGCTTCAACGCACGCTTCAGAAGCCGCTTCAACGAACGCTCTCTCCTGAAGCCGCTTCAACGCTCTCTCCAGAAGAAGCCTCTTCAACGCACGCTCTCTCCTGAAGCCGCTTCAACACCCTCTCTAGAAGAAGCCCCTTCAACGCTCTCTCTCCTGAAGCCGCATTAGCACTCTTTCCCGAAGCCACTTCAGCGCTCTCTTCAGAGGCCGAAGCCGCTTCAACACCTTACCAGCAAATGCAATGGAAGTACGTATTTCAAGAGAAAATAAGCTCGGGATAATTACACCTGGGGACTGCCAGCACAGGATGCCTTCATGTCCCTTAACCGGTTTATTTCTAATATCATAAATCATCACTGTTGAAGCTTTACGAGCCGCAGAGAATTCTCAACATGAATACGTACATGTGCATCAAAGTCTCCAAAGTACAAATCGAAGATATTTTCACGTGTCCATCCACGCCATCGATTTTGAAGTCTAACCGGGGCTGCTCATCGCATCCCATTCTATACGACCATCTAAGATTCAGAAGACGATTCAAAGGATGTTGCTTGAAACGAAGTCCTTGAAGACTTATAGCGGAACGTCGACAACGAAGGTCTCTCAGCTTGTCTACTTCACTTAAAGGCTCCGGAGGATTGTTCCAATATATGCATATCATCATCGTAATCATAAAGAGCAAGATGACTGAAAGAAATCATCAAGCATCCAATACATGCTTCTTAGGGCAAGCATCATTCGTACCATGAAGTGCAAATGCTTTGAATGACGAAACAACCTCTCAATCACCATCTCACCGTGCCTAGATCCCGGAAAGAAGTTTTGCCATCGTAATTTTCATATTTTGGGAAATCCCTTAACGGAATCAGGAAACAGCGAGCTAGTGCACGCGGTAATCCCTTCTGATTGTGATTACTTCTTCGTGTCCAATCACATCACACGCGCTATTAATTAGAGATAGAGCCTCCGCACCTAACAAATACGACTCCTGGATCTCCTGTTCACGGAAGCACAACACACGTGATATAACAAATGGAAGTTACAGCATGAATGAGGGATTATTATTCGATTAAGCCCTGGCTCCATCCGCATGAAGCAAAGACTACTAAATATCAAAGAAGTATAGTCAACGCCAGGGCCAATGGTTCCTTCACTAGAGTCCTCTCCAGAGCTGCTTTAACATCCTCTCCAGAAGACGCTTTGACGCCCTTCTCGGAAGCTTCATCAACGTTCTCTTTGGGATGCGCTTCAACATCTTTTTCGTAATTGCTTCACCATCCTTTTAAGGATATTCCTCATGATAGTGCTCATCCACATCAGAGTCGAGGATTACGACATCATCATGAATAGTTTGAGATCCCAACCAACCATATGCCTAATCTACTTGAGGCCAACCGACATCATGCCACAGAACGCTCACCTAGACGCCTTGAACGTGACATGTTCCAAACACAGGACGACCCATCTCGTCCCGTAACATCTAACTTTGTCTCATAAGTTTTATCCTTATTTGTCACCATCTAGTTCTTACCCTGCAATAGTGTAACTATTACGTGCTAAGCAGGGGACTTAATGTTGAAGGTGGTTTTTTGTTCAAGGCTAAAATTGTAAAACCAGTATTTAATACGTTGTAACCCTGCAAGGGGTAAAGCCATTTGAAAGGTGGCGAGTGCAAAAATCCTCATCGCTCATTGACCAATTCAATGCATATGAAATTCAAAGTGGCTATCCCAAATATTATGTGATTTCCATTTTATACCGATTATTAATCAATGCATGATTTACCTAGTATTTTGTGCTATGTTATCGTGACGAACTCTCATCATTGACATGACATGACGATTAAGTGTTCACTCTCAGCAGAGTAGCATGAATCTCTCGAAGTGCCAATATTGAGATATGCATGAAATACCCACACAGGATATATCACTCTCTGACAAAGAGAATTTCGAATCGACGCGCTTTTAATCAAAGGCAGCTCGATCGAACATGTTTAAATTCCTTGAGGAAAATCTATATTGTCCATATCAGTCTCAGAAACGATCACGGCCACACAAGTTGGCCGCGCAATTTAACAAGCCTAGCCAAATCTTGGCAGGAATAGGCAATTATCGTGATTACCACCTGGCGGGCCCACTTATGCCCTAGATGGTCGAACATCACCATACATCTCCCGGACTGTCAAACGCCAACCCTAAGTAGGGTGGTCGCGTTGCCCAGGAGAAGCTCGAACGAGCTTGAACTGCCTAAGACGGTCTCAAAACACGAACCGTCCAACTCTCGCCGCTTGCTGACGTGTTAGATGATCCCATGATCAATTGGGGAAACATACATGCACACGGCGGGCCCACTTCCTCCTTGCTCGAACGACTTGCCCATGGTGGGACCATTGGCAGTGAAACGCTCGCCCAAACCATGGCAAGCGTGATGTTTCCAAACCCTAAATTGGGTCGCGGAAATTCACTAGCGTCTTAAATCGATCACGACCATCGACTTAGCCATCCTATTTGGATGGCTTGGATCGCATTTAGGAGCATCAGGAAGGTGCACATGCGTTCACCGTCAGCCCAACATTGGCCCCATGTGATCGATCTCCCAAAGGAGGCCAACGGCGTGCCAAACCGCTTGTCAAAGTGGCGTGGGTGTAGCTGTGTCAAAACCCTAATTAAGGTTTGCGGCAACACACACCTGTCGTAAATTGATCGTGACCATTCATCTTCACCATCCTAAACGGATGGTGTAGATATAGACTCAAGAGGTCCCAAGGATGTCAACATGATCACCGTGGGCCCACCTTTGCGTGTGTGACCTAGGCCGCCTATGAAGACTAGGATCCGACGCCTCGAAACGCACGCCCCAAAGGTGGCATGCCACACGGCTTTTAAACCCTTTGCAGCAATATATTTTTGTCGCAAATCGATCACGACCACTCATCTTTGCCAGTCAAATTAAGTGGCCTAGATCGAATCTTTGAGGGACCGAGAGGTGTAGACATGCACGCTAGCGGGCCGTCTCCACGCATGCCTGGTCGGTTAATTCGAGATTAGCTTCAATGCTTGGATACGATCAGCCAAAGAGGGGATGTTTACGCACCTCTAAAAAACCTAAATTCCTTCAACGACACCAAACATGTGTCGTATATCATCTCGTCCGTCCAACTTTTGCCACCAGTTTCGGACGGTTTTAGATTAAAAATTAGGCGATCGCCTTAATGATCACTTGTCCGCCACTCTACCACGGAGTGATCGACCCGATGATGGCTCCCCACGCGATCTCCAAACGATCATTTGAAGATGGTTAGACGTGTTTGCTATTTTAAGACGCTTAATCCGCGACTTATTCAATCAAGCTTTAAAACAACGATGCTTCTTGTATATCGATTGTTTTGAGCTGCCCGCTAAAAGTGATGCATTACATGCATCGAGCATGCACAATATTTCATGAATATCAATTCCATAAATAAATTAGTTATTTAACCTAATAGCACCGTATCTTTATTTCTTGCGGCGGGTCCCACGACTTGACCCGCTCATTCGAGACATCAAACATGTCACAAAATCAAAGACACTTGCGGGGTATTGGTCCGGCGGTTTACGGCGTGCGGTGTGCAACGCGCCTGTTACGAGAACGTGTTAGGAAAGATGGATGGTTAATGATGATGAGGGAAGTGGGAAAAGGCGTGATCGTGTGACAATCACCTACATGACCCCACTACTCCATCACTCAACTTCCTCCACTTCCTACGAGATGAGGATTGCGCTCAAATGACTTGTATAAATAGGTTCTTCGACCTATTTTCAAACAACACTGAAAACCAAGTGTTGTATCATTGCATCCAGAAAACACCCAGAACTGATAACTTACATTATGCAAGCCAGTTCAACATTCTGATACAAGTCATAAATAGCCAACACCTTCATAATCTCAACACCTTCTTCGCTTCCCTCCCTAAGATCAACCCCATCTCCTTTACTTTGTGACCGAAGCAAGTCTGGAACGATCATTTCTTGGTTTAGGCCAGAATTGTACAGATTGATCTCTCGAATCTAAAA
The DNA here is from genome assembly GCA_023531295.1 of Papaver armeniacum. Taxonomy (NCBI): domain Eukaryota; kingdom Viridiplantae; phylum Streptophyta; class Magnoliopsida; order Ranunculales; family Papaveraceae; genus Papaver; species Papaver armeniacum. Next base: position 35,429 of record JAJJWW010016494.1, on the reverse strand, counting down.
ATACTCCCGTGCAGTGCATTTGTTTAGGGTTTAGATTCGTTTCTCATTCACACACCCCCCAAATTTACCAAAACCAAAGGATGCGTTTTCACCCATAAACACCCTGTATTATTAGGAGACCTTAATTTTCATTTGATAGATCAAGTGACACTAATGCTTCCACTTCAAGAGATGGTATGGTTAACAATATCATTTCTTCTTGTGGCTTAGAAGATTTAGGGTTTGTTGGAAAGAATTACACATAGACTAATAACATTATGGGCACTGGAACTAAGAAATCTATAATAGACATGGCATTAGGCAATGTAGACTGGTGTCTTAACTTCCCAAACAATAAACTTTACCACCTAAATCAGATAGGGAGTGATCACAGTCCCATCATGTTAGTTACAGATGCCACCATACCTAGTTGTTGGAAACCTTTTAAGTTTTTCTTAACTTGGTTAAATGATGCTTCTAGTAAAACTGTTATTGTTGATGCTTGGAGTTCTTATGTCTATGGTTCCCCTGCCTTTCAATTGGTAAGTAAACAACACATCACCAGGAGGAAATTATCACAATGGAACAAAGACCATTTTGGAAATATTAATCAAACTTTTGACAGTCTGCAGAGATAGTTAAGTGAACTTCAAGAGCAACCTCCAAATTCAATCAACAAGGAAGAGATAATCAAGATCAACAATGAATTAAGCAAGTGGCATAAGATAAAAGGTGAATTCTATCAACAGAAGTCAAGAGATCACTTTATTAAGGAGATGGACAACAACTATAAATATTTTCATACAAAAATAAATAGAAGAAAGTCTAGACACAACATAGACTCTATTCAAGATCATGATAATAAGTGGCTAAAAACAAGAGAAGAAATCTCTAGTCATTTGACTATGCATTTTAAGAATATAAGTACTTCCGTAAATCATGTTCTTGATGAAAGTCTATACAGTGTTCTTCCTTCTATTATTTCAGCTGAAGATAATGTGGCTCTTATAAGGATTCCTTCACATGATGAGATACACAACACATTAAAGAGCATGGAAACTGGAGTGCACCTGGCCCTGAAGATTTTCAAGCTGTTTTTTATAAAAGTCAGTGGGAGTTAGTTGGAGAAGGTGTATGTTTGATGGTGAAAAGGTTTTTTGAGAGCAAACACATCCTTAAGAAAATTAACAAGACTTATATTTCTTTAATACCAAAGAGGAAGAAAGCTACTTGTCTTTGGTGATTACAGACCTATTAGTCTCAGGTAATACTTCTTATAAGTAATTTTTAAAGTTATTGTTAACAGGATGAAGCCTCTTATGGAGAAAATAATTTCACCATTTCAAGCTGCTTATGTCTCTAGAAGATTAATAAGTGACAATATAGTGATTGCTCAAGAAATCATTCACTCAATGAAGAAAAAGAGAGGTGAAACAAAGTTGGATGGCAATCAAGCTTGACATGTCCAAAGCTTTTGATAGATTGGAATGGCCCTTATTGATTAAAGTTCTTCAATATTTTGGTTTCTCAGACAACTTTTGTGATCTCATATTCCAATGTATCAGTACTACTTCCTTATCAGTCTTGCTGAATGGTTCTCCATGTGAATAATTCCATCCCACAAGATGTAATACCCTGTATTTTAACTTACTTTTGGCCCAAGTTATACCCAAATTAGCGAACCATGTGGTTTAGATCGTTTCTTTTGCCTTAACCTAGGTGGGTTGCTTGAACTAGAAAATCTAGGTGGAAATATAGTTACCTAATTAACTTTAATAATTAAAGAAAATTACAAGGGAAATGAAAAGATAAATAAAACAATTAAGTTAAATATAAATAGGGAGTAAGGTATTAGAGAAGGGAGAAAACCAAAAGCTATGGAGATGAAGAAGATGATTTGGAGCTAGGAAAATCAGTGGAGAATCAATGGAATTGAGGTAGAATGTTTAACCCTTTTCTCTTTGTGTTTTTCTTTGATATACTTTGATTTCAATTTTGTTTATTTTTATATCATTAGGGTTCTGAAATTTGTCTATTTAATTTGATGCACATTATTGATGATCAGACTTCTATTATTGGTTTATAACATGATTGGGTATCTATGGTTAAAGTTTGAGAACACTATGCCAAAAATTCACCGTTGAATGTGTGTTTGAAATTGGATGACAGTTTCTGAAATTTCTGGACAGTTACGAGTTTATGTGGTTTTGATGTTCTTAGGAAATTTTAGTGATGTTGAAACGATTTGAAGTCTTAACAAAAGTTGTAGATAAATGTATTATATTTCAATATGCTTTGGATTTGCTCAATTTTAGACTAATATGAATTTATAGTGAATTCTTTGGTGATAACATGTAATCTGCCCAGTTTTTGGGATTCCATTGTAAATTCAATATATCTTGTTTGAACCGCTGGTTTAGTGTGAATTTTAGATATGTTATGTATGAATGTGTCAAGAATGTTCCTGTAAAATTTGAGGATGATCTGATAAAGGTAGCAGCATGAAACATATAATGTAATGTGGTTGCAGCTAGTGTGTTTGATTAAATGCTTGAATGAAATTCATGTTGTTAAGCCATGGTTGCTTGTGTTGTGTGTAAAAACGATTTATAAAAAGGAAATGAGTTCATGTTTTTCCGTTAGATGAAATATGCTTTCATGCTAACGGGGGTAATGATCCCCAAGAGTTAAATGGGTAATGATCCCTATGGGAACTTGTGTTTCCTTTGATCATCGATGGCGGCAGTGGTAAGCGAACGATAGGTGGTGTACGAACCAAGGTTTTCGTCTTTGTTAATGAAACGGTAATGATCCCCAAGAGCAAATGGGTATGATCCCCATAGGAACTTTTGTTCCCACCATCGATGGAGGCTGTTGATTAGGTGGGTGTACGAACCCAAGGTTTTTCGATCGTGAACTCAAGATTTGTTGGTGAGATGTGTTGAAATATAGATTAAATGATTTATTGGAAATATAATTGATTTTATAAACTCATGAGTTGAAACTTAAATGGATGAATTGTGAATTGATGTGTTAAATCCCAATTGGATGATTAGTGAACTCATGGTTTCGATGTGACGATATTATTACGTGAAACGGATGTGTTGAATCATTGATGAATGACTTCGACAATTATTTTGATGTTGTAAACTTATGGTTTGTTGTGACAATATAAATATTATTAGTGTTATGAACTCATGTCTTGAATCAATTTAGATGATTTGTTGGAAATATTATTGGCGCCGTGAATTCTAATTGGAATCTAAATAAGATAATTTATTAGAAACATCATTGGTAACGTGATTGTCGAATATAACAATGATTCGCCGAAGTCGTGATGTGATTCTTGGTATATGTTTTTGCTTGATAAAATGATTATGTTTGCGTATCTTTGGAGAATTGGGAATGCATTCTATTGAGTCTGTCATCTCACCCCCAATTGACATCCTTGCGGATTTATCGAGTGGCGCGGCTAAAGCTAGAAATGAGTAGCTTAGTGATTGAATTATTTTATTGTATTGCTTGAAATGTAAATCTTAGCAATGTTGTTAAAGATGTTTAGTAAATTCATATGAATCCACTCATGTATATAAAGATTTAATTATGTTTAGTATGAAAATAAATTTTTAAGTCTCTTTCCGACCCGTAAAGCTTCGAGTTCGGATCTCCATATGGGTTTGACCCTGGTCCGGAACTCGGGGTGTTACACAAGAGGTATTAGACAAGGTGATCCTCTCTCACCTTATCTCTTTATCTTAGCAATGGAATATTTATCAAGAGATCTCACTAATGCTCGGCAGGATAAGTCCATTATTGGTATTAAAGTGGCTGCACTTTCACCACCATTAATCATCTCGCTTTTTGCGGATGATTTGATCTTTACTCAAAAGCAAGTCTCACTTGGTGTTAATAATTTATTGAAGTTACTTCATAGTTTTAGCTCTCGATGCAGAGATGTAATCAATTTTGAGAAGTCACAGACATTTCAAGTAAAAAACCAAGCCCAAGTATTAACACAAATTCTTGGTGTCAAAATTATGAGTTCTAAATAGAGATACTTAGGTTTTCCCTAATTCTTGGTCATTCAAAACAAGAGTCTTTCAAGTCTATTAAGGAAAGTTTTGAGTACACGGTTTTCATCTTGTTCTAGTTCTTCACTTTCACAAGCGGGAAGAGGGACTATGATAAAGCATGTTCTTAACTCGATCCCAAATTTATCAAATGGGCACCTTTAAATTTCCAAATAATCTCATACATCAATTAACTATTCTTGAAAGGAAGTTCTTATGGATACTACAACAACAGAGGTTCTAATCCGATTACATGGGTGAGTATTTGTAAACCTAAAGAATTTGGTGGCTTGGCTTTCAGAGATTTGGAAAAACTAAACTTAGCTCTTGTAACTAAGCTTGCTGGGAGAATTTGCACATAATCAAACAACTTAATGTCTCAAGTTCTAGGTGCCAAATACTTTAAAGGTGGTGATTTACTTCATCAAAACATCACTATAATAAACTGTTCCTACACTTGGAATGGTATTACAAAAGTATTGAAGATCATAAAGGATAACTACTTCATGGAGATTAACAATGGCAAAAAACGAAAATATGGAAGGATAGATGGATACTGTATGTCTCACCCCCTACACCTATTAGTGATCTACACAGATTCTATGTAGATGTAGTTGAGTTATACTTACCGGATACAAAGTCATTGGAACATTGATCTTCTCGAATAAGTTATTGATGTTGCCACTTCACTCAAGATTCAAGCTCTTTTCATTGATGTCATTAAGGAAGATGTTATGCTTTGGTCACCCTCTAAAGATGGAAAATTCTCTAAAAGTACATACAAACTTTTAACTTATAATAATAGTGATGCTCGGATCAATGGAGTCAATATTAACTCAAAGGTCCGGAAAACTCATGAGTTGTGCAGCTGCTCAAAGGATAAAGCTATTTTCTTGGAAGTGCATCGGGGCCTCAACATAACAAAGAGCAAGAGAGCTAAATATAACTCCTTTTAGACACACACCTTGGCTGTGACATTTATGTCCATAATGAAGAGAACATAGAGCATATCATTTTTCACTGCAGACACGCAAGAGCAGTTTGGAGGGATGTAAATATCAACATTGATATCATTTCAGAAGGTTTTAATTCTGTTTTTGAATGGGTATTAAGCTGGTTTGCTTCTGGTAATTCAGCACTTGAAGAAAGGTTGCTTTTCTTGCTAATGATTGGAATCTGGATACTATGGAAAGATAGGTGTGATGTGGTATTTCAGGGAGTAACAATCAACCCACTATCCTATGTGCATAAAATCCATTATCATTTAGCTTCTCACATGCATACTTATACTCCTCCTAATTCGACCACTACAGTGCATGGATAGCTCTTACTCTAACCGGAAGCCACCCTCTCGAGGGAGTTTTGAAATTTAATGTAGATGGTTCTTTTAATCATCAAACTAACCAGTATGGTATTGGTGTTTTGATTCGTGATCATGCAGGTACTTTCCTTGGAGTCAAAGGGAACTATGGAGATGGAGCACTGAATCCAGCGGAAGTGGAATGCATGGCGGTGATTTGCAGCTTTATTTTGGGAGTTGCAAAAGAATTTTTCGAGCATTCAAATTGAAGCAGACGCCAAACTAGTAATAGATTCTATTAATGGAAGCAGTTTACTCATTCAATGGGAAAATAGGAACTTAATAAAGGAGATTCAATATCTAATCTCCAAGTTTGTATTTTGTGATTTCATTTCTGTTCCTCGTAATGATAATCAGGTGGCAGATATCATTACTAAAAATGCTAGAGAAACTTCAATGCATTTTGAAAACTATGTAAACTTTGATCCAGTAGTTTGTGATCTTCTTGCAAAAGATCACAGCCCAGTTAAGTAATAAAATTTCTATTTTATCAAAAAAAAAAAAAGAAGTTAGGTATGAATGAATGACATGTACGTGGAGTGTACCATGACTGAATGTCACCTTCATGCAAGATCCGTATCGGTACGTGGGGTGTACAATGACCGAATGTCACCTCGCACACCCGTGACCACACATAGGTGAATTAATGACTGCGTACGTGGGGTGTACCATGACTTAATGTCACCTGCACACCCGTGACCACACATACCTAGTATTAGGTAGGTACATGACTGAATGTCACCCTCGCACACCTTGATTACATCGTACACGTACACGTTTTAGACGTGTGGAAGGACAATAATCCCACATTGCTAGATTTCGCATAATTAACAACATAATATGGAGGGGCCGCTCAACTTATTACCAATTGGTTTTGAATTAGATGCCCGCAGACTTTAACATTTGCTTGTATATGGATTGTAGCCGCTTCAACTTATTACCAAATTGGTTTTGAATTGATGTCGGATACTTTAACATTTTCTACATAATACAGTTATAATAAAGTCGTTCGGTATATACTGGCACTATTTTGTGGAACCATCCATTTTTATTTTTCATATTTTTCTATTATTTCGTCTACAACTAAACCCATCAAGTAAATATATTTGGCCCAACATGATATTCCACTACCTTCATTGGTCCCTAATTCCTCCTCTAACTTTAACATTGACTTTTGAGAGTTGAGGCAAAATATATATATATATATAAATTCAGACGTGCCCTCCATAAACTATTTTTTTTTTTCCTGAAGCAGTGCGCTCCATGAACTTGACATTGGAACCAAATAATTATGAAACAGAAATGTGATCGTTTAGTTAGCACCATTATTATCACCCAAGGAAAGAGTAATAACAATATCAAAGAAGGAACACGATCGAATACCTTATTTCAAATTCATTCGAGTCATGGCCATCAAAAGCAATGTTCTCCTCTGTTCCATCATTCTTGTATTTATAGTCATGTTTACTTCTCCAAGTAAGTAAACATATTTTGTATATTTCATACATGAATTGGGGTATATTGGCTTGTAAACATAGGATTGTCTGCCTAGCTAGCTAGGTAACCCACATAGTACGTGAAATTTTAATCCTGTCGATGTCGAATAGAAATTGTCATCTTAATTAGAATGCTAGGATTAGTCCAAAGACTTATTAACTGAATTACCCCACAGGAAATTGTCATCTTGATTTCTCGCAGTATCAATTCTATGTGCATCCTAGTTAATTACAGGTATTACGGGTATAGAAATAGCTCTTCATTTGCATGAGCCTTTATACTGATTAATCAAAATAAATATGTCAGAGATGGTGGCTGGATTCGGTTGCGAATATACTGTACGGCGCCCAGATGTTGAGTCGTGCTCTATGTGTAAAGATGCTTGCAATGAAACTCCTCGCCGAGGTGCTCTTTGGTATCTGCAGGAGCGATATCACTTGCGCTGAGGCTCCCCAAGTCACTGATAAATGCGAGGATAACAGATGCTGGTGTTGTTTTGATTCTAGATATTAATTTCTTTTCTGATGTTATTCCCCTTTGATGTGGCTAATTGGATATTATATGGCGTCCGTTCGCCAAGGAATGTAACATTATTTTCAACTAAATTTTCTATCACATTAGGTGTTGATGGTATTGCCGGGACTTGGTGGCATACCGGCGTAAAAATCATGAGATAAAATCTCTATCCTACCCCTGACCTGCTCGGAAAAAGGCTCTGTTTTGGATTTCGGTATTGTGGTGTTGGGGCACTTCGTGGGAACTCGAAGTCAGATTAAAAAAAAAAAAAAAAAAAGTATGTTCACGTATTTTTGAACTACTAACTTTATAAACCAACCATTCTATATTTGGTTTGGTAAAATTTGCAAAAGATGGGTTCAGTGAAATTTTTTCCCAAATCACTATTCTTACTAGTAAGGACACATGTGCGATGCACATGCTTGAATTTTTACTCATCCAACAATACTAAATTTGAAAGCCATGAAATTTTTTTCCTAAAACAAAAATTTACTATTCCTATTTGTACTCATTACGTAGATAATTGAAAGAGCTTTTTAAATATATAAATTTTTAAAAAAATCCAATGTATAATTTGAAAGATATTAAGTTTTTAAATTTTTTGATCTATTTTTAAAACAATGGTATTTACGTAAATATGTAAAAAAATGGGGACAACAAAGTAATTTAAGGGGTCTCCTACTCTTTTCTTTATATTAGTAAGATTAATTGTTGTACATTTTTCACAATTACTATGGGTGATGTTGTCATGATAGAAAATGTTGAAATACTAAGTCTTATGGGTGCTAGTCTAGCACCTAGATTAGCCAGACTACCTCAAAATAAAGTCTTAATCTAGCAAAGATTAGCAACGCCCAAATCGAAATGAACCATTACACGAATTGAATGGTTCAAACGCTTTAAATCTCAAACTCAATCAAAAATAAATCTCTCAACGCCGAACCATTCCGCGAAAAGGTAGTTTTATTTGAATCATTCAACAGAACTATCTAGCATGCTATTTCACATGCTAGCAACCTGTAGGAGAGAGAACTAGTGTTAACTTTTGCCACACTTTTTTTTTGAATTGCAACACTTAAGTGCTAATCTAAAGACCTCCAATCTAACCTCATAAGACTTAGTCGTCAGAACATTTTTCACCCGGACCTGACACCACTTGTGGGGTAAGATGAAAAGTATCGTATGTGTTACCTCTTTGGGATTCAGATTCAGAGAACTAAAAAAACGGAAAAACAAGGATAATGGGCTTTACAAAACAGCCTACTTGAATGAAGTGGCACTAATCCTAACACCGAAAGCAAACCTTTGGGAAAAACTCCCAAAACCGGAGCCAAAATTCAAAGAAAATACGGTTTCAATACTGAATTTCAAGAGTAGGAATTAACGTAATCCCAAACTAATTGGGTTTTAGACACTCTAATCCTCTCTTTCCAAGCTTATCACTAGGAGGTCCTAATTTACAAAACTCAAAACGGATGATCTTTTCTAACGATTCAGGCCAAATCATCATTTTATAATGTCGAAAACAACCACCATGGAAACGTGATCCCATATTACTTCTCTACAGTTCAAGTTCTTTTTCTTTTCAACTACATTGAAACAACGATGTGGAAAAAAGCGAATACTAAGAAAATCTTTCTCACTATCAATTAAGTTAAACCTAAGAATTAAACAAACACTCATTCAAATTGATTCGACTTTAGAAAATTTAAATCGTCATTATCACTATTTATTTATTTTTGAAGATTAAGTCAAATCGAGAAAAATGTTGATGAGATTCGAATTCGGCATATTAATTTGAATTTTCATCATTGAAAGCGATTTAAAAGATAAGTTTAATATATTCTTATCATCTAATTTGATTGAAATTGTTGATTTATTGATTTCAGAAAAACAATTGTAGTTTGGAACACTTAATTGTTCGATTAGTTAAAATTTCTTATTCAACGCATCGTGATTAGATTTTAGATCTATAATCACCTCATTTTATTAGTGGTTTTGAGATAAGAATATTGGCAAATTATTCACAAAATTTCGATAACTTGACCTAGCTTCCAATCGTGATTCTCGATCCAAAATTGAATTTTAGATTTGAGATCGTGTATCTTAATCTTTATTACCCATCCAAATTAATTTTATTTTAGTTTTCAAATCAAGTTTCAATTTCAGCTTCTTTACCTTCCGGCTCAACCGCCTCTCTCCAATAACAGTATACACTATCCTTAAGCCTTCTAGAATGTAGATTATAGAGTGCTGACCTATTCTTTATATTAATGGGGTAGGTTTAGCGTGGAATTATCCATGAAAATTCAAGATGATTGAGTTAATTCACTATCACAAGGATTTCGAGGTTGATGGTTCAAATCCATCCGAGTTACCATGCTATGCTTATTCAATGTGGATAGTATTATTGGTGCTTAGGTAGACGACTCAAGTTGTATGTGTACAAATTGATGCACCTTTGTCTTGTCTCATGAATATATGGTCGCTTTTGTGGGGTATGGATGTTGGATTTTCTCGATTTTGCGGATGCGTACATAGTTGTACACCATTGTCCTGTCTCATTGATATATGATGTATGGATTTGAATTGGATTTTCTAAGTTTTTGTAGATGTGTACATAGTCGATCATTGTCTTGTATTATGAATATATTTCTTGTATTATGGAGTACGAATGTTGGATTTTCTAGATGTGTACATAGTTGTATGCCGTTGTCATGTCTCATTGACATATGACATGTTTTATGGGTACGAATATTGGATTGCTAGATTTTTATAGATGTGTACACAGTTGTACAACATTGTCCTTTCTCATGAATATACATGTTTTGTGAGTATGAATGTTGGATTTTCTGAATTCCTGTAGATGTGTACATATATAGTTGTGCACCATTGTCCTGTCTCATAGATATATGCCATGTTTTATGGGTGGATATTAGATGTGTACATAGTTGTTTACCAGTGTAATTCCCATGAAATGAATCTATTTGTGGGTATGAATGGTTGATATGTTCCATGTATATATTTTAGGTGTGTACATATTGGTGCACCAATATATTTTTTCATGAAAAGTATTTTTGTGTGCGATTATGAATGACCTAGTTTTGTCAGTGTGTACAAAGTGGTGCACACATGAAAAAATAACTACAAAAGCTTTTGAAAATTTTGTGCACATGAGATAATGACTAAGAAAGTTAAATTTTTTGAAATGATGGAACTCATATAGTTATATAGGTATTCTTTCTGTAGATTTTGGAAAAAGCTTCCCAAATATATAAAGTTTGCGGAACCCAAAATACCGCGTGCATGGCAGAGGAAGGATGTGCCTTCTTGGGAGGCGGTAGTCCCAAATTAATCCCATGAAACCGCGTAAACAATTATGCATAAGAAGCGGTTTTGGAGTGGTTTAAATGTGACGATCTGTTAATCTTTTTTGTAAACAAAATTTACACAAAACCTGAATGATTAATCGATGAAATAGAAATTTGACATTCTACCAAGCCTGATAAGATCTGTAAGGTGTCCTTGTATCCACACATCTCACAAGTTACAAGTACATTAGAACTGGTAAAGTTCAAATGATGCCATCCATCTAGCTCTTTTGTAGTTTTGTGTACATAACTAGACAATTTAACTTTGAGGGTGATGGGCGGGTCTACGATCAACATGGACTACACGAGACGTGATAATCCAGTAAAAGTGCAACAGTGCACCCAAACCCAAAATAGATACAGTTACATTAACAAAAATATATGCATTTGCTGGTTTTGGTAGGTGATTATCACGTACCAAAAATATATACATAGTTGTATCACAAAGCTCCCACAACTCCGTAACTCATGGAGCTATAGCTTTCTTTCTCTCTCGAATCAATCATATCCGTAGGAAATTTTGAAATCACTAAATTATAATGATTTTACTTGTTGATAGCATTTCAACGGTGGAAACTTATGCAACAACGATTCTTATGTTTGGATTCTTCTTTGTTTCACTTTCAATATGAATGCAACCAAGACAGAATTCTCCTTCACTTCCGTGACCATGAGACGAGAGACCCACGTACTTTTATCATAATAAGTAGCATGAAAGCAACTTCCTATCAAACTGAAACATCATTGGTTCATGTGTAAATTAGTAAATAAATTTAAAATCTGAATAAGCAATTAACTCATGCATGGTGAGTAACTTCAAAAGGCAGAAACATCACTAATGTTCGACGCATATGGTTACTGTGAACGAGCTAATGTGCACGCATACTATCGGTGCCTCGATCGTCTATTGGCTAGCTAGATAGTAAACATCAATATCCATGACAATGGGCATCACCGCTACTCTTGTACTCATTTTGTCTGTTTTTATCCTTCCTAAACATCATATTTTTTCCACTCTTTATTTTTATAATCATAAAATTTGTTATAAACGTGTAATTATGTTAAGAATATCTAGGGCAAATCCCGTTTATTACTGGGATGCCCTTGTGTCTAGCCCTATAAATAGAGGCTCTAATGTTAGTCTATTATACACATCTAATAAGATTTTCTCTCCTTCTTCTCCCTATTTTCTATCTCCTTCTCTATTCATAAGACGTTATCAGCGACGTAACTCTACCGACTAAGCTTCTTCTTCGTTCTCTTTACGGTGTGATCAGACGGTATTAGGAGATATGTATTGCCATTCATTTTCACCGTAGAAATCATCATATTAGAAGTCGATTCTTCCCCAACGATGATGCTTGATTCACTTATGATTTTCAATATTTTAGATTATTTCGATTCTGGCTCAGATGCCATGAAACGACAAGGTTGAGAATAATAATCGAAGTTTTCTTATTGAAAAGCTTGAATTACAAAACAGGTTTCCCCGTGAATAAATAGGTAGAGATAAAAGAAATCTACATGTAATAAATATCTTTCCTAACTAAGAAAATATATAACCATATTTACAATATATACAATGAATACATATCTCCTAATAGACGGTTAAACTTTCCATCGCATAGGACAACACAATATGGAGATATGAGAGGGATATCTTAATCTTTGTTTTTAAATTGATTATAACAAAGATTTATTCACATCGTTTAACTAACTTTATTTGTTCTTTTGTAGGTCAAATCGGATCCACTCGCCCAGCACTCACACGTATGCTAGGGAGATGTTCTTTCTCCGATCCTAATCTACTGTTTGGTGTGCGAGATATAAACCAAAACTATTCCGTGGATGGATTTTTGTGGTCACAAAGTTCCGTCTATATATTTCCATCTACATGAGCGAATAGGTACCAATTAAAAGTGGCTACTTGTCAACCACTTTACATTTAAATCTCAAATGTGTCTCTATGTATTGCTTATTAATATTTTGTTAAAGTTCTTTTTAATTAATTATTGTGCATATTAAGTTATGGGTGATCAATCTTTATCAAGTATAATTGATCTCTTTTCTTCTCTCTAATTTTTTTCATATAGAGAAAGAAAAAAAAATCATCGAAAGATGGTTTACGGTTTCTATTCCCCTAATGAAACTGTAATCACCAATTTTTTTTTTTTGGGTATTATCGCAATTTAATTACCTTCACAGTAATTATTCACATGCATGGTTGAAAAACCTCCGTCCAATTTAATTGGTATCTTCGTCCATTAGACGAAGATCATGTGATTAGTGGTTTCTATTTATTTTATTTTATTTTGTAAGAAACCATCCGTCAACTGACTATGCGATATTGCAAAACGACAATATTTTTATTTTTTTAATTTGTCGTACAATTTTGCTAATTGTAAAAACCAATTGATGTTGGTTTTCCCCCATCAATTCTCCTTAATAAGATGTAAAAATTGGTATTTTAAGAACTTTTAGCCAATATTGGTTATTGATTTATGTTCTTTCAAAGAAATCTTCATAACCAAAAAGTAGATTTTTCTCTACAAAGAATAACGATAATGATTTCTTTATTTTTTTCATAAGAATCGTATAAACCAATTGGAATTGGATTTCTCTATCGATCCTAGAAATAGGATATCGTTATTATGGTATTGATAGCTATAATTTTCCTCATGGTAATTCTCTCCAAATTTTGGAACCGTTCCACTTGAATTTGGAATATAGTTGGACACTTAAGATTAATTTGGGTGCGCACCCGGCTTGTTAGCCAATATTATTAGTCCTTGAGGTGACTATATTAATCTTGAATTTATTTATTTTTTTGAAAAATAAAGTGTCCACAATTTCATGTCGTTGAGGTCATGGAATTATTTGGAGATTTATTTGCATATTTTATATCTTTTGGGTTGTAACCAATAAAATCCATGCTTTGTTCAATTTGTATATCAAGTGGATTACATTTTTCGGATAATTTTTAGTGATTCCTGGATTCAATATCTACTCTCCAACCGGTATTGTTAAAAACTAGAAATTATTCTTAGTATATGTCCTCGAATTAATCGGATAATACTTTACGAAACTTGATTTCGTATATGAGATACAATTATTTCCGCCATAATCAGGGGGAGACTATATATACTATCAAAAGGTGGTGTTAATTAACTAAAGTTATATTAATTTCTCTCCCATTAAATCAAATCGATAAATGCTGCCATTAAATAATAGGCGTGAAATTATCTCATTTAGCTTTTCCATTAGCTAATGTCTTTGAAAAGGCAAATCCAATCACTTCTAGCAAAAATGTAGCAATTTGCTACATGCTATAGATAGTGCTATGATAGAGTCTATCATAATATGATTCACATTCTCAAAATTAATATCTCCTCATTTGACGAGGAGGAGATTATAATGCCTGCGGGAACTGGTACCAGTAAATTTGAATTTTTCAAAGTGTGTATACACCAGAGAATTGTGTTGGGTCATAATAAACTAATGATTGTCGAATATTCATTTACAGTAGCTACATAAATAATAAAAGATGGTTGTTGTTAACCCCTTTAGAGAGAAATATCGAGTTATGTGATTGGTTGGCATACAATCCAATTTATATTGACTAATTTCTCGATGAACGCAATTTGGATCCAAGACTTAACACCTTAAAAGTGCCAAGCCCATTAATTATAGAATGGTGTAGTCATATTGCATTATACGAGAAATACGTTCGTTGTGAAAACGATTTGAGGGTTTTCTTTTTGCTCATACCTAGGATTAGTTCAACAATTGTTCTTCTTATAAGACACATTTAGCGTGGTAGTCCTTGAAGGACTCGTATGTGGTCGGAGAACATATTCAAATTTGTAATCCTTGTAGGATTCAAATTATATTCTGGTAGCCACTTGACTTGATTATGTCAAGTTAACAATCCTTCATGTGTTTTAGAAATTTGGTACAAAAACCAAAAATTCGGATTAATTAGTTGATGCTATCAACTTTATGGGTCTCTTGAGGAGTCCTTAAAAACACAAAAATCCACGCTTTAGCAGCATCAATTCTAAATTTTTTTCTTTCTTAAATCTGCAGTTGGAATTATGCTAGCTTAAACTCGTCTTTGAGAAAGACTAGAGTTATTATTTTGATGCTTGTCTTATGTGAGACTCGTATAGTTGGGTTAGCATCCATATTTACGTCAAAAGTTGTACTCTTTTCCTTTGTTTCAGTTTTATCCCATGTGGTTTTCTGACAAGGTTTTAACGAGGCAACATGACATTTTATTTTATTTTATTTCAAAATGTTGATATTTGTGCTCTTTTCCTTTGTCCAAGTTTTTCCCATTGGGTTTTATCTTGGCGAGGTTTTAGCGAGGCAATTTAATTCAACATGGTGGTCATCCAAGGGGGAGTTGTATCAATTTCGGTTATTTGGTGGATTCCCACCATTAACTAGATCATTTTGTTAGACCACATCAACATAAACTTCTCCTATGAATTTGGATATCATTCTGATCCATGTAAGGTATGATCACAAATTTTGTTCACCTTTGCACCGTAACTACATATTGGCACCTTGTTGAAGAAACTACGTCAACTACATATGCAAATCATCTCCGAAGATAGCAAACCAAGACATAAGTTCTCAATGAATTTGAAGAAGCTTGAAGATTCAAGTACACTACTATTAGAAGACTAACACAAAAGAAGACTTCATCGCAACAAATATCTTCTACATTCAAGAAATTCGTTCACCGAAATTGGGAAGTCTCGACTCAAAGATTTGCAAGCCAATAATTTCTTCAAGTACTCATCGGGGGAGCGCCATCATCAAATTAAGGTGCATTCACTGGACTTTATCGAGTTGTACTCTTTTTCCTTCACAAGGTTTTGTCCCAATGGGTTTTCCTTGTCAAGGTTTTAACGAGGCAACATTTTTGTGTCCAACAATGTTTCGAGTCTTTACATGCTTATGCAATTTCAGGTTTTTCTCTTTTGAGTTTTCCTGGTCCGTTTGTAATTAGCTTAGACACAATGTCATCAGGGGGAGTGTTATAAACGTGTAATTATGTTAAGAATATCTAGGGCAAATCCCGTTTATTACTGGGATGCCCTTGTGTCTAGCCCTATAAATAGAGGCTCTAATGTTAGTCTATTATACACATCTAATAAGATTTTCTCTCCTTCTTCTCCCTATTTTCTATCTCCTTCTCTATTCATAAGAAAATTATAATATAAAGTTAATTCAAAATCTTAAAAACTTCTACTTATTCTTACATAACCTTTTAATTGTGGATTCCATAATAAAAGCAGTACAAGTTTGTTTTTAGTATTTACTTAAAATATTTCCTAAAATAGTAATATTATTCAATTTATATTTTTTAATATATTAATTTCTCATTTATTTTTTTTATCTAAGACATTATATCTCATTTATTATTTTATGGGTGACATTCACAAACTTTTGGTGGGCAACCTATTATAGGATTTCCTTAATATTTTGACAAAATCAATTAGGATCAAGTTAATTAAGACGGAGGGAGTAATTAACATATGTAGATATCATGTGGTTACTATTAAATGAACGCGAGATTTTTGGTTCGTCGCAAAATTTGGTCTGACAAATAGAACTTCCAGCGTCTTCAACTTATAGCGACTACCACTATATACGCTTTCAATGGACAATAAAGTGAAAAACCCATTCCTTTTGGAAACAGTAGACTAGTATAGGTTTGTAGCTTCCGCATTTTGACATCCTCGATACATTATTAGCGCGTTTGGATACCAATCTGTTTCTGACTTCTGCTTTTCTAGAAGTCGAAGTCAGAAGCAGAAGTCAGAAGCAAAACTATTTTGCTTCACACAAAGTTAACTTTTCGATTTCTAAAAGTCGTTTTGAAATTTGACAGCCAAACAGATTTTTGACTTTTCGACTTTTAGAAATCGAAAAGCTAATTCTGATGTGCTATCAGTGTTTTCAGGTTTTACATAATGACATAATGCAAATATATTGTAAATGATACTCAAACAAGTTCCTCTTTTACCTACATTATTGACTATTGAAATGTTTTTTTTGCCTTAGTTTAGACTAGGTATATGTAATTCCTAGCACACCAGGTAAAATTCCATTGCTAGATACATCGATTGACAATTAAAATCCCTTAGTCCATCATTCCATGGCATTCATGTCCGCTTAAAGCCATGTGCCTAAAGATAGTTCTTGGAACTTCTGTGGGTTTACTATGGTTGGTGGTGCACGTAGTAGCACCCAATAAATGGTCAGATTTGTTGGAAAGTGTTGGGTAAACCAAAAATAGATCGATTGATCGGGATTGATATGATAGGTGCCATACTTAGCTGAGCTGTTGATTAATTTGTCTTCTGATCATCAATGAATTGCCCTTTGATGGCAAAACATGAATGAACATATGACCTACAAGCAGTCGGTTAATTCAACTTCAATATGCATCACACTGCATTACAATCACTCGTTTTGAATGATTTAGACAGGTACTTTTTCTAAATTATTGTGTTCCGTTCGTATTCGTCATGGTGATGTTTGGTGCAGCATTGGAGCGTAACTTTATCTACATAGCCATCTTTTCCTGTGTTCACAAAATGAAGACTTGATTTTCATGCCATGTAGAATTATGGAAACTGGAGAGCAACATGTATGCTTAAAAATAGAACCCATCTACCTTTGGAATTGCTCTAAATAGGGAACAGTTTTGTACTTGAAATTCCCACTATCCCTGAACAAAGGAACAAGGATCAGATTTTGGCAGGATAATTGGCTTCTTTCTAATAGCTTGCAATCTGTTTTTCCTAATTTATATGCTATCTCCAGGAAAAAAACTTGTTTTGTTGCAGACTGCTTCATTGAGGATTCTACAGGTTTGAATTGGGATTTGGGCCTTCCAAGAAGATTAAACACAAATGTTAGAACTGAAATGAATTGGTTACAGACTGAACTTGCTAATGTTACAGTCAACATTCAAGAAGATGATGTTTTAGAATGGTCTCTCACTGCTAAAAAGAATTTCTCAGTTAAGTCAACTTATGATAAGTTGATAAATGAAGACGAAGTGATTCAAAATCAAGGTATTTTTAAGCGTTTGTGGCAGCTCAAGGTTCCTCCTTCAATTGGGTTTTTTCTTTGGACTCTAGCACACTCAAGACTCCCTACTAGGGATATGCTAAGAAGGAAGGGGATGGATGTTCCAGAAAATTGTGTCTTTTGTGCTAACAGTGAGACCGTTGATCATATATTCATTCATTGTGACTTTGCTAAGCAGGTTTGGAATTATTTTGTTGAGAAGCTAAAATGGTTCTTCACTATGCCTTCAGACGTTGTTTCTTTGATGTTTGCTTGGCCTCTGCCGCAAGTTAACAAGATCCAGACTCAGGTATGGAATATCATTCCGGCTGTGATCCTTTGGAGTTTATGGAAAGAAAGAAACTCTAGAGTCTTTCAGGGGAAGGCACATTCGGTGGAGACGGTAATCGCAAGGCTCAATATATAATGTTTACTTGGTGTCTAGTGTTTAAAGATTTTCAGAATTTATCTTTTATGGATGTAATTGAGAGTTGGCCTAGAGTGTACTTCAGCACAATGTAACTCAGCAAGTGTGTTTAGTGGTCTAATTTTTGTCTCTCTTTCTTTATGGGTTTCTTTTGTTCTCTTCGCGGGTTGTACAAGCCTTTTGTACCCTCGTCTTTTTGATTAATAAAATTTCTTCTTTACCGATCAAAAAAAAAAAAAAAATTCCCACTATCCCATGTTATTTAGTGCAAAAATTATGGGACTTTCCACGGTAAATGTACAATAACTCTATTTTGATACAGAGATTAAACAAGGTCTTATATTATATGGTAAATTATGTATGTACGTGTCAATGGAAACAACAAACAAGTTCTTGCACAAAAGGATAGATGATCCCTTTCACGCATGTGGTTACAAGATTTGCACGTTGGAAGGTATGTACGTAGTATCCAAATTAGCCGTGAACTACTCTACGTACTTCAGTGAACTCTACTTCGTCACATGTTTGTTTGTTTGTTTGACGTTGCTGTACGTATTTCTTGCTACCTACATGCTATATGCCTATAAATATATCGAGTTACAAGAGACCATGTAGCAAATTTACATTTGTTGCATCATTTTCCAACTATGGAGGAAAGTTCTTCAATTGTATCTTCAGTAAAAGGTTTGAGAAAAGGAGCCTGGGCTGAAGAAGAAGATCTACTTCTTAGGAAATGTATCATAAAGTACGGTGAAGGAAAATGGCGTCAAGTTCCTATTAGAGCAGGTTAGTTAATAATTATATATACGTCGAATATTGCGACTTAATATTTACATTTTAACGGTAGTAATTAAGTTTAATATTTCGAATATATATACATCAAATAGCGAATTCGCGAAGATCACGATCGTTGGATGTCACAGATGAATTATCGTGAACCACAGTTATGAACTTATGGCATATCTGCAACATCCAACGACTGTGATGTTATATCTGCAACATCCAACGACTGTGATGCTGCGAATTCGTTTTTGAACTCGCATTGCGAGTGCAAAACTTTTTCCATACATTTGTTAATTAATCTCGCTAAATTTGCTGGTATTAAATCGATGTCTAAAAGCTGCAGATTGAGGTGGTTGAACTATCTACAACCAAACATCAAAAGGGGAGAATTTCAACCAGATGAAGTGGATCTCATCATCAGGATGCATAAGCTTCTTGGCAACAGGCAAGTACATTAGTTGTTAGGCTAATTAGCTACCTGTGTGGCAGCTCCTTTTAGCCATTATATCTAGATGTTTCTTTCGAACTAGCTAGCCAGCTTCAATGGTCTGAGCCAATAAAGAACAGATATATAGACCAAAGCCAGTTCATTCTGTGTTTTCACTTTGCTCACTTACTCATTCCTTGGGAAACTTCTGGCCTTTCAAGAAATTATTAAAAGAAAGGCCCAGTTTTTATGGGACAGGGTAATATTAATTCCCGAAAACATTATTTTCTAAGAAACGATGATATGCTGATTTATATGCAATAGATAGCTAATTCTCTGATACATGATTCTGGAATTTTGCAGATGGTCATTAATTGCTGGTAGACTTCCTGGAAGAACAGCAAACGATATCAAGAATTACTACAATACTCGCTTGAAAAAAACTTGCTTATCTAAATACAATACAGAGAAGGGAAAGCAAGTTGTCACGACCAATAAATCAGGCCATGATAGTAATGGTCATCGTAACCGGCAGATTCTAAAACGTGGGCGACCAGGTTCAATTGTTAATACTACGGATCACATTGATGATAAGCATATGAGGACGCATGTTTTAAAACCTCAAGCTCGAACCTTCAAGAAATCCCAGTGGAATACGAGTAAATTACCAACACCAACAGGGATGATTAGTAACCACATTACTACGACATTAACTAGATTTCCTAGTTATTCACAAGTCGTCAACAAAGATGTTAGTAACGACCAGGTCTCAAATGATCAACAAATTCTAGAGAATAGTACTCATTGGGTGAAAAATATATTGTTCGGTCAAACGGAAGAAGAAGAAGATCCAATGCCGGAGAAGAAGAAGCTGAAAAAGAAGAAGAAGAAACGAGTTACTTGTAATAATAATGCCTCAAAATTTGAAAGCAATACAACAAAAGGTGTCGAGGAAGGGATGACAACAAAGGATAATAAAAGTGATGGCAGTAAAGGGTGGTTAGAAGAAGGCGGTAGTGCTGGCGACACCAACAACTTCTGGGACAGTTATCTTGATGAAAATTTGTGGCCTATGTTAAGGGAAGAACAAGAACAGTACTTAATGATGTAATTAAGAGTAATGTACGCAACATATGTATTAGTAATTTTTTAAGCAATTAGCTAGACGTAGCTTCTATGTATTAATTAATCACTGTGCATGGTTTAGTTACTAAATGAAGCAAAATTGCTTTCATGTTTAATGCAGACGTACTTGAGTCTCACGGAAACACAGTGGAAGATTTGTCCTGGTTTATTTATTTATGTATAGGGAGACAAAGAAAAATTGAAATGTGATTCTGTAGTTGTAGTCGTATCAGTCTGTTTTCAAAAATGATTTTGTGGAAGATTTTTTTTCAATCGACAGTCTTATACATGATTGACGATTCTGTCTGTTTATAAGAGTTAAATGTGACAAGTTCGTGAATGTGATGGCTGCACTTTGTTTATAAGAGTTAAGTGTGACAAGTTCGTGAATGCGATGTCACACGAGAGATGCCGTTAACGAATGGGTCGTATTATTAATTAGGTTAAAATTGGGTTGTCAAAAGATTTTTTTGACACGACTCTGCGACAAACCTGTAGATAATATCACGAGCCACAAAATTGGAATATTTACCGTTGTTGAACTAATTAAGATACCTTTTTTTTTCTTTTATTGGTCGATTAGCAGGAATGATGCATATCGTTAGCACTACCGTCTACCGCATGCAACTAAGATTAGCTTTATTAATCCGCTAGTGAGGCATCTATTCTCAAGGGTAAAAGAAAGTTAAACTACTTGTACCTTTGGATCTTTTTCTTCTATATATGTTGTCACACAAGAATGAAACAATATATGGTTGATATAGCCTGGTGTTGGACATCTTTTGGTTTGTCAGCAAAAGGAAGGTAGTTTGGGAATTCATACCATCACCTGCAATTTGGTTGCCGTGGAATGACGAAACAAGAAAATTTCAAGGATAAATGCTTGTTAAAAACGTATTCAGGTCTTTGCTTTGCAGCAAGAACTTTGGTTTTGATTTGGGCCCTTACTGCTGGCTCTTGTCTCTACATTAACTTCTCTAGTCGAGTACTAGAGTATGAAGACCCATGAACGTTGCCCATACTAAGACCATATTTAATAAGAGTGGTCCTTCCCGCACGAGAAAGAAGCTTATCCTTCCAACGCTGAAGAGCAGCATAACATTTGCTAATAAGCGGTTCAAAACTGTTCACTTTATTTCTGTTAAAGAAAACGGAAAATGGGTCATTTGTCCATAAAAATTTAAAACACGGTTCAAATGGACGAGTAAAAAATTTTATGGGTGAAATGGACAGAAAAAAAATAGCAAGGATGAAATTGGATTCATCACGGCTTAAACTTAGAAAATAGCAAGGATGGCGGATCATCTAACTTGTGTAAAATAAAAATAAGAAAAATATTTGAAAATGGACGGGATGAAGCTGATTTACATCACTCGCCTATTTTTAAAATTTTTGTCCGTTTAATATCTAAATCATTGTCCTTTTCAGGGAAATGTTGATTTTGGTCTTTTAACCAATTTTGTGTAAAGAAAAAGCGCTCCCAAATATTTCTTATTTTTAGAAATTTCTTTAACTTTTAAAATCTTGCTAATGATTTTGCAATGTTTATTATGCATTTTAGGAGAAAGATAGATTCCAGATTTTTGAATTTCTCGCTTCACCAATTCTCGCTTTCGAAAAGGAAACAGTCGTCGGCGAATAATATATGTGAAATAGGAGGGGAAGTTTTAGAAACTTTTATTCCAGAAATTTTCTTATCAAGTTCTGCACGAAAAAGCAATCTCGAAAGGAATTCCAAACAAAATATGAAGAGATAGGAGATAAAGAGTGTCTCATCATGACCCTCTCTCAACTTTAAAAACTTGACCTAGGATTCCATCGAAAAGTCGACAAAAAAAGTGGTAGAAACACATTGCATAATAAGTGACACCCGATAATATTGAACCCAAAAGGCGACAAGATATTTCCAAGAAACGCCCACTCAACTCTATCAAAAGCTTTTGATAGATCAAGTTTTAAAGCAAAATGAGTTTTTTACTTTTAGAGGTTTTCATTGTGTGGAGAACTTCATGAGCAATAATTATACTATCAGTTATTTGACGACCTGGAATGAAAGCGGATTGGTTATGAGAGATAATTTTCCCCGGATGAGGTTTTAGTCGTCTATTAGCCATTATTTTAGATATAACTTTATGAATTGTATTACTTAGACTAATTGGCCTAAAGTCACCTGAGTTAGAAGGATTTGTAACTTTAGGAATTTAAGTAATGTAGGTAAAGTTTAAGCATATGTTTTGATCTGAAAAAAATCATTAATGATAGCTTGACCAAAAATGTCCTAGTGAGCCTTAAAGAATCCCGGCAGGAAGCCATCTCGGACAGAGTAATTGGTTCATAATAAAAAGAGTTTTAATTATTTAATTATTGTCAGAGATACCAGTCAAGTTTATATTCTCTATATCAGTTATAACATGGGATATAAGATCATTAATAATACTCCTGAGTAATGCCTTTAGACGTTCCTATATTCTTAAAGTGATTTATAAGAAAATTATCAAGCTATTCAGGATCTTCTATCCACAAACCAGAGCGATCCCTAAGAGTGTGTATATCTCCTCCTATTAGAAGCAGCTTGGTCAAAATAGGCGGTATTTCTGGAATGATCATTAAAAAGTTTATCTTTAGCCAAATGGTTCCAATAATCATTTTCCTTATCATACCAACATTCAAGTTGGCATTAAAGGTTTTTAATTTCTTGATATGATTAAGTGTTAGAGCACTGCTCGGTCGAACTCGCAAGTGTTGCTATCTCAAGGTTGTTTGTCAAGTTTAGTTGCCAAAACTATAAGTCTTGATTTCTAGTCTACTTATAGCTAAGTCTCGGATTATGATAGAAAGTGTAGTTGATCTTTAGAATTCACGGCGTTCATCGATTGAAGACGAAAAACTACTAAGGAGAGCTTGTGGAACTTCACCAACAAAAGGTATGTGGAGACTTGAACTCATTTATCACTCAAAAGTTTATCTACTCTATCTCCTATTTGAGACAAAAGTCATATAGCTATATAGACTTCGATTATACACATTTAATATTTCGAGCTGAGTTTAACTTGCCTACATATTTCTCGAAATATGTGTTAGCAAGCTTTCGCTTTAACAAAGTTCATCTTATATTCTTGAAGAAAGTCAAAAGATGATCATGTGAAAATTGCCTGGTAACATCTTACATGATTTGTGTGAGAAAGTCATTTGATGTAGACTCGGAATGTTTCGTATTGGTCATTCGATCACTTGAAAATTGCTTCAAAGCTAATAGTTTATGCGAGACAGTTATTCTCGTCTTCTAAGAATGTTTCAATGATTAAAATGAGAGTTTAGAACAAATTAACCATGATTGGATATAGCACGGTATGCGTACTTGTATGCTAACTATTGCAAGTTATTCCAAGTCAGGAACCGGGGGGTATGCGTACACACGGAGTGCAGGTTAGTTAATGAAATTCTGGGAACTTGGTATGCGTACACGTTAAGCATCTTGGTGAAAGCAGAACTTAGTCCGACCACTTAGGTATGCGTACCCATTCGTATACTTGAGAAGGTTATGTTCTAAAATCGGTTTGTTCATGAACTAATATATTAATATAATAAGGAATGAAATCCTTTACAAATCGTGGCTATAATGTTCATGAATTGATTCGAGTGAATCAAAATCGATTTTTCTTCAATTGTGTCTTGTATACTTCTATGAGAATATAAACAATTGAACAACTCTAGAACTAGTTTCATTTGAGTCATTTGAACTAGTTATGGTTAAGATGAATAAGGTTGATATGAAAGTATTCATATGGCTAACTTTGGTTAACAATTGTTGAGCCAACAAGCTAAGTTCGATCTAACGATTGGAAGATATTAGCTTGAGTCTAATCAGGTTTTCATCTAACGGTGAATATTGAATGCTTTGTTACTAAGGTAGCATTGATTGCAAACACTGATTTGAAGACTATTTAAAGGAGAACTCTAGAAACTAAAAAACCTAATCCCCACACCTCCTGTGTGATACTAGTTGCGAATAGAGTCGATTCTCCTTTAGCCTAGGTTTTTCTAAAACCATTAGGTTAACGACTTGAAGACTTCATTGGGATTATGAAGCCATGCCCAACTATTTTCTATGTAGTTGCATGTTCTGATCTTGCTATTTAATATCGTATTAAGTACTATCTTCTTTAAGATTTGATCGAGATTTATTCTCCGATAGGAAAGATAAAATGTAGTCACAAACATCTTCATCTCATCGTTTGTGATTCCACAATATCTTGTTTCGATACCATACGATTAAGATTATTGTGAGGTGATTGATATTACTGGGTTGTTCTTCAAGAATATAAGTCTGGTGTATCAATTGGTTCATGTTCACCTTGATTTATCAAAAGACAGAACAAAACTCGTACGTATTTCGGTGGGAGACAGATTTATCTATTCAATAGACTTTTCTGTGTGATACAGATTTGTTTATCAAGTCTTCGACTTTGGGTCGTAGCAACTCTTAGTTTTGGGTGAGATCAACAAAGGGAATCAAGTGCGTAGAGTTGATGTAGTTTTTACAAGTGGTAAGAAAGATTCGTTGCTCGGACTCTTTTTAAAGATTTGGTTTTTGATTATTAAAAGAAAATATTAAGACAAACTAATAAAAATTGATTTTTGTTACCAATGAGAGATGAGTCTAGGGCTTTGGATTCCGCTACTTCTAATGATGGTAAACTCAATATTAAAACTTTGACATAATACTCCTACTTTACTCAAAACAATTCGAACTCAATATCATGCTTTGGAAGATATAACGTTATAAGTTTTTTATTTTTACGACTCTCATCACTATTCTAAGGCCTAATTTTCCTTCGCTTATAAAATATCGGTAGCTCAAACTACCCAAAACAGTTTTTACGAAGCATACAAAGAAGAGAAAAGTTTTAGACAATTAAAAACACAAATATGGAGTAAAATATGTCAAAGAATTTAAATACTAAATATTACCCATTAAAAATAGTTTCCTCCAAAACCCTAGAAAAGAAATTTAGCTACTCATGAATCGAAAAGTGGAGAAAACTTGATTAATCATTGTATTAAAAATAATAAAAATCTCCTTGCAATGATTTCCAGTCGCTAAAGGCGTTTAGCACTGAATTGAGCACCTTAGCTACTAAACGGCATAGTGTCAAGGTTTTCCCTACGCGAAGAACGATAGAGGATCCCACATCGTTGTATCTAAGAATAGCTGCGGCCGTTCTGGCGTACCTTTGTTCTTCATGTTCTTGCGGCAGGTAACTTTCTGAAACTTATGATTTTTTCGATTCTGCAGTATCTATTCTCTCCTAGGTTCTCCTAATGAACCTTTTTGGACTCGAACAACCCCTATATATACTTGAAAGGGTGTTTAAATCCCGAGAAATCTTCCAATTATTTCTTCTTTTCTTTTCTCCCATGGCATGGGATTTCTTTCTCTTCAAACTCTTGATACGTGTCTTCTGACTGAATACACTCTCTATTCATAGTATAGAATCAATCCTTGACCAAATATATCTTCTCCCATTCTTCACGTAACTCCCTTTTTTAATAGAAAATTAAACAAAATATCATCCCACCGTTTTGAAACAATACGAAAGATACGAAGATTTAGTTCCTCTTTTGGTTCCCAAACACGTACTCCAGCTTCCTTATTAGATATATTCGAATCTTGGAAGTTTATCTCTTCTCCCTGTCGCACGTACTTCCCATGCACGATCTAAACAAACCCGAGTACTCTCCGTCCCTGTATTCACGAGAAACCCGAAACTTCTTGTTGTTCGATTACGGAGCCCATACCCGTCCCGTCGAACATAACAGGGCTAATATCCACGGTGCCCATGAAGAAAACTCGACGAAAACTCCACCAACTCTTGCCTGAAATCCCCGTGGAATGTTCATGCCCCTATTTTGAGTCATATCGATGATCCAGCCAAATTTGATCAAAACAAAACCCATTACCAGCCCTGTTAGACAAAAAGGAACAAACCCAATGATTCTCAGCGCTTTAGTCTCAACCTAACTCCATCAAAATCCAAACCCTAACACTAGTACAAAAAGTCGCATCGGCCACATTTGATCACCGTGTCCATAGGCTTTCGGCCATGGATTTTTTCATCTCCGGAAATGTGGTATCGAAAAGCGTGACAAATGGATACCTTTATGGCTACATAAAATTTATGTGACTAATAGACATGATTTACCATGGCCAAAACCTCTATAACCGTGTCTATATGATACTCATATTTTTTATGTAGTCAAGAATTTTACCTATCACCGTGGCCATAAGATCCTTATAAACACGCAATTTGATTTAAAACGTGGCTAAACTTTAACTTAAAGTCACGTGAACTTTATTTTAGCCATGGCCTTTATCATCAATTGGACACGCAAAATTCATTTTATCATGGCCAATTCATGAGTTACAATTACCCTAGAGTCACACTAATTTTTCTTAACCATGGCCATCTCTCATCATTCGGACACACGGAAAATAATTGAACATGGCAATACATGACTTGTAGTCACATTCAATCTGTTACCATGGCCATCCATATTTTCGAACACATGATAAATATTTCTACATGGCCAATTAATAAGTTATGGCTACTATGAATTTGCGGCACCATGGTTAAAAAACTTTCCAAAGACACACCAAACGTTTTCGGTGTGGCTGTTATTCACGTTTTGGACACATGGGATATGATAAACCATGGCGCTAAACTTTATAAAATGACACATAATGTTTTCGGTGTAGTTGTTGTTCACGTTTCGAGACACGGGAATACGATAAATCATGGCGCTAAACTTTATAAAATCACACAAAACGAACTCAATATGGCACATATTAGTTTTTAGCCACTAGAATATTGATAAACCATGGCACTAAACTATATAAAATACACAAAACGTGGCGGATATTAGCTATCGGCCACTCGAAAATCGTAATTTTCATAGCTCGGCTTATTCTTTGGCCATGGTTTTGAATCTAAATGGTGGTTGTATCTTATATTCAACCACATGAATGCGATATTGGCCACCTATACCGAGTCTTTAGGTCCTCTTTCTATCACGTGTAGCAAAACTCATCTTAATAACCATTCACAAAAATTTAATCACACCACAATTAAAATTGAACCAAAATAAATTTTATTAATCATATGATAAATGTCTCGATGCTATTCCGGTTAGGCGAAGAACCTTAAGATAACAAAATACGAAAGGGGAAATTTAAATCTTAAACATCCAGAACTCTTCGGTCCAAAACTATTTCTCTTAGTAATTAAAGGTCATTTCTTTGTCTTGAGTCTCTTCTTTGGATCTCGAGACTTGATTCCCCACTCTTCGCCAAGGTTTCTTATTCTTCTTTGTCTTCTTAGTCTTTGGAGTCGCATCATGTTCATCGAGTCTGAAAGTGGCTGGATTACTCGCAAGCAAGTGGATGTATAAGGCAACAAACCATGCTACTAATCGGGCGCATAAGGTAATAGCTTAAATGTTCTTAGTTATCTACCTCAACAAACATAAAAAAAATATGTGCACTGGTGACAAAATATAGGTATCTCATATTTGCTTGTGTTAACGGCTACATTCTTTTGAACATAGAATTCAGTTGAGTCAAGCATGTTTAGAGATGATGACAAAGCTACACAAGCAAGCATGTGCATGGTTCCACATATTTGTTATAACGAGATGGACTAAATTAAGGAATATAGGAACTTACAGTAGAGCAAGAGATCACAAACTCTTTGGGCCAAGCTACAAAAGATTTTTCGACATCCCTTACTTGTTTTGAGATGATCAGATTGGATTGTGAAGAATGATTCGGAAATATCACTTTATCAACCGACACTTTAACACAATCATCCTTGAGTGGATCTCCATGAACTAACGATTTGGTATTGATGGAAGAATAGTACCCAATGCAATGATGTTTCTCGGTGTCGCACTAGCGATTTTCATTTACCAATCTGCAAACATATATGCTATATTGACATCAACAGTTCAACTCTCAAAACGCTAAGGATTTTAACACCTGCAAAAAGGACATACCGTTGATTGTGATTTCGGTTTGGTCTTTAGATTGAGATTCGTCACGAGAGTTAAGGGACCGATGCTCGAGGTCGGAGACGTTTGTTTGTATTTTCCGGTCTGCAAACAGGATAAGCTAAATTAACATCAACATATTCAACTCTCAAAACAACATATATTTATTAACTTCCGGCAAAAAAATCACACCATTTGGAGTTCGTTTGTCTTTCGATGCCGTCGACCAGAGATGCACGTTGAGATTCGGGGGTGGCTATTTGAATTTGATTCATGTCTTTCAATCGGAGAATTGTTTCCTAACGGGGGCCTCGGGCATAAGAGACTTCTCACTAATAGGAGATTTACGTAGAGTGCGATTGACGAGGGTAAAGAAATATTAGATACTTCAATTTTATTAGGAAATACATACTTAATAGAGATTACTTAGATGAATTTAAACATACCTAGTCAAAAATACTGATATAAACCAGTAGAAATTCGGCACAAATCAAAACAAAGACCTATAAGCAATATGGAATATGCTTACCCGTGCCTTTTTGCTGTTTGATTTTTTCTTTTTCAATACTCCTTGAGATTTGAACTGAGACATTAAGTTGTTCATCATTTTTGCTTGTGCATTCATTGCTTCCTTCAGTTCCTTCATTTCTTTATCCTTCCTATCTCTCTCCATTTGGTTCACCCGTCTTTCATCATCAATTTGTTTCTTGATTCAATATGCTCCTTGGACGCTCCTTTCCGTGGCGTTCCGGTATGTTGTTGGAGTTACTCCTTGCACGCACATCTTACACGCCCACCATGTTCTTCCCCAAACACAAGTGTGACAGAATCTGTGCCTGGCTTTTTCGTCAAAGTTCCATCTTCCAGCTGCTTATCAAACTCCTCCTGCACAAAAAATTTAGGGGATTAAAAGTGTTAATCAATTAAAACAAACTTAATTTGCACATTCACTCTAGCACAAAACAAATAGCTAGGTAGTTTCAGTCGCATTACAAGCTGTGCTGCCTTCTCCCTAACACCATCGTCATCATATTCTCCATTTTTGTTTTGATGTGCCTTCCTCCACAGTAAAGACCGTGAAGGATTTTCATCTTCACGAATCTCTTTTTCTTTAATCTAGTAATTATTAAATACACAAGCCAAATATTAGATAAACTCTTCATATCATTATTAGATGTACTCTCTAATTAAGCATACAAGCTAACGGGACATTGTCGTATGATGACAAAGCTGGACTTACTAATTTTTCCAGCCCCATATCCTTGCTCTTCCCAACCTATGGTCATATTTGTGGTGCTCACGTGCCTCAACTCCTCTAGTGGACAATTTACGAACACATAGATTAAAAGAATTTTATTCATAAAAATTTAGACTAATTAATGAATTAATGTTGATAATGATACTAAATCGTGTAATATACAACCTTGCATTCGAGACAGCCTCCATTCTCTGAAGTTGTCCCATTGTTCTTGGTTCAAAGAACAAACGATATTGTTTAGGAATAGTCATAAGTTTAGCGGAGTTTACCCAAATTGGGCACTATAAACTTTACATACGGTTTTCTTCTAAAATTGCGCAAATGTTCACCGAAGAATTTCATAATTTGATTTCTCCTAGTCTCCTCAATTTCATAAAACCCATTTGCCAAAATATGAATTGGATGTTAATGGAGGTAACTCGGCAAAATTAGTAACAAATATAATATTAATATTAAATATAGAAATCGGTATACATACCACTAGTTCGTCCCATAACTTATCCCTCAACTCGGTCTTTACTTTCTTCCAATTCAAGTGCTCGAGGCCTACGTCCCGACGCACTATTACACCCATGTGACTAGCAATTTTGATTTGTACTTCCCCTTAAAATGACCCAATTTATCAAATTCTATCACACGTTTCTTGCGATTCCAATTTTTCTTTAGCTTCTTTAGCCTAGTTAAACCTTGAACATTCTTCTCTTTTAGACTCGCTTTACTCTTTGGGTCCCCCTGTGTCTTTTTATAGATTAAAAATCCACAATAAGAGTAAACCTGGTGTAAGAGCAAACTCATTCTATTTAAGTCCAAAATAGAAATCAGGATAGTATAACAGGTCTAACATTACCAAGATGTTCAGAACTTTCAGAAGATTCATCATCAGAACTGGATCTACTTCCAGCAGAACTGGAGTTACCATCATCGCTATCTTCGCCTTCATCCTCTGACTCTTCTCCATTCTGCAAGGCTAGAGCCTCCAAGACTGCAGTCTCATTGTCAGCATACTCATCATCATCATACTCTGGCTCGCAACTCAAGTTCTTGTGTGTAGACATATCAGAAACTGCATATACATGAACATAATTAAGATGATTTACGAGTGACCCAAACATAGAACTCAAATATAATACCTAGGTGTCCAGCTATGTTACATGATACTAATAACTTTGTAAAAGATCCTACACATTATGTTTTCCCTAATTCTGACTTTCATACAAGATAGTATACCTACATAACAGCAATACGAGAAATAGAGCTGTCAATTTCTAACCCGCCCGCGGGTTAGACCTAGCTTGGCCCCCACCAACCGGCTTGGCTTGGCCTTGTCTAAACAAGCCGGGTTAGGGTTGTCATATCTAGCCCTAGTAAAAACAAGCCAAGCTAGGGTCAACCCGCGGGTTACCCGCCAACCCGTCACTTTCATGTGAGTTACTAGTTTAGGAATTTTAAGTTTCTAATTTAGTAATTTTAGGATGATTTTAGGGTTTTGTGCTAGAAATCAAAGTTCATATATTCCTTAATGATTTAATACAATCCAAATTTCATTTTTGATTTAGGATTACGGAGTAGTGGGTGCTTTCTTAGCATTTTGTAAAAAGCATTGACCAACATAAATATACAATTATATATAAAATAACAAGCAAAAGTAATCAACAACCACGAAATGGAAGATTGGTTATAGTTTTCAGATATGAACCAAGGTGGGATGAGTTCGAATCCCTCTACCCACCGAGTTTTTATACGTTTAAGTGATTTTATGTTTCATCCATCCCATTTGACAAGCCAACCACCGCAAGCCATCGAGCCAACCGTCTAGGTCTAGGGTTGGGGTTTTGGGCTTGTACATGAACAGTACTAGGGCTAGGGCTGACCCTAACCCGTCCATGGCTTGTCAAGCTAGGGCCGGGTTGACCCTAGCTTGCCCAGTTGTGACTCTAACGAGAAACATAAACTAAGACAAACCTTCTATGGTGCAGGCTAGTTACTTTCTGCATAAGTATTGTGCTGCTAAAGAAATATCGCTTACATAAGCTATTGCAATTGGAAAACAAATATGTGCATACATATTTTGCACTACATCTACCTAATTTGTTGATGACATTTGGTCTAACGACTCTAACCTATATCCATCTAAAGTCCATATCCCGAGTCCCTCATCTACGGTCTAATCTAAACACTCGCATCAGATTGTGGAGGCTTTTTGAGAATTTGCACAAGCTTTGTGTACTATATTTTTTATAGGGAAGATCGCCAAAAATCGCATGACAAATAAAGATCGGATATGAGAAGAGAACGTATATGACATGGAAAAGCTTTTTGCAGTGAGCACAATGTTGTGCCTAGGTGTCGGCTATGTTACGGGGATACTACTAACTATGTACAAGATCCTATACATTAAGTTTTCCTAATTCGACTTCCATACAAGATAATATGCGTACATAAGCAATACGAGAAACATAAACTAAGACAAACATTCTATCCTCAGCTTATCCACATGGAAGTACTCACTAAATCCAAACGTATTATTCGGCTTCCCATTCTTCGGATTCAGCTGCGACAATTGCACCTGATACTAAGAGAGAAAATAATGAGCACATCTCAATGGAAATTTACACATTAGCACTGATAATTAAAATGCCAAGTGATACAAGAGAAATACACATGGAATTAAAAATGCCAAGTAACATCAGAATAAAATTGAACAAACATAACATCTAGGTCATTGGGGAATTAACCAGCCACAACAAAACCATGAAGAGTAAAACCCACAGTATCAAAAGAAAATATTCATAACCCTGTAACTATTTTACCCAAGATATAAAAAACACCGAGAATGTATTTAGAAAATTGTAATTCAGTAAAATCAAGTTTGAGAATTATACCTTTAAGAAAACCACAATCCAATTGAGATAAGTTCCTGTCATGAAAATTAAAACCAATTAGGGTTTGAAAAAAAAAAATCAAGCTAAGGGTTCCTTTTCTAGTTGATGAGAAATCCAAGAAAAAACATACCTAAATAAGATGAAGATGAAATTCGATGCAATTTCTTTATCATTTAGGGCTCTTTATATAGGCGGACAGATTCACGGCCAAGCGGGAATAATCCCCGCCCAAAAGGATTTTCTTTTGATTTCATCCTTAAATGAAATTGTTAAGGTTCAAATCGAGAAAAATACTGACCGAGATTATTCCCGCTAGATGTTCTTCTTCCATTCCTTGTCAAGATATTCTTGTTTACATCATATTTTCATCCTACGACAATGCTGAAAAATTTCCAAAATTGCAGACCATATATCCTCTGAATAACCCCTAATTTTCTGCCAAAATATGAGAATTTCCGAAAGAAAATTTTTCTTACCGAAGATGAAGATAGAGATGGGATGAAGTGAGGAAGATACGCTGAATCTAGAATAGATTTGGGAGAAAACTTTCTTTTAACATCAGTTTGACATCAACGATCGTGTCTTTTCTTTATTTTCTTTCATTATATATTTTTTTAGTGAGCGTACACGCCATAAGCCCACCAAGCACATACCGCTCCGAGACTAACACAATCTCGAATGTGACACGGCATACTCTTTCCAATCTTTTACTATTTTTAAACGGACTTGGATCGTTGACCTAAGCGGCAACAACAAATTGGTAAAATTGTTTTTGTGAGTATAATAAAATAATATTGCCACACAAATTTAATCAAAAATGTAAAGATTTTTTTTGGTAAAATTGTTTTTTGAGTATAATAAAATAATATTGCCACACAAATTTGTTGGAAAACCGCTTGCGATAGAAGATGAAAGAACACGGAAGAGATTGTTGTACTCCAAACTTTCAAGGCTCATGCGATTTCTTTTAACGAGTTATGGGAGATGCCATTTATAGGGATTTTCGCATCTTGTTGGGAATAGACATCTTTTCACCATGAGTTTCTCTTCACGAAACGTCGAGTCTCTTTCATCGTCGGACATCAATGGCATATTGTTGGATTTGAATATTCGGATATGTTTGTAGCAGTGAAACGATTCGTACCACCAAAAATTCTTCCTGGGGATTTGAATATTACGGATATGTTTGTAACAGTCGAAACAAATGTCGACCCCGCGGCACAGGGCTACCCCCCAGGACCCCCCCTTGGATAGCGCAGTTGAAAATATTCCAACAAAATTTAATCAAAATTAGAAATTAGAGTTATATATAATACTCTGTAGTCGGTGGGATAATTCCTGGTCTCGCTCATAATCAAGCCGGTATTTGGTTAGATGGCATACTGCAATCATTGGGGTAGTTGTCCAGTTTCGCACAAAATTATGTTATTTGAAAATAAATGTTATTGTGGAATTGCAACGAGATGTTGTCGGTAGTCAAGACTCGACAATTCAATTCTTTTGAATTCATGCGGTATGGGTAAAAATTTAGTTGCATAATCAAGACTCAACACTTCAGCGGAAATTTGGATTGAGTTGGAAAGAATTCGAGGAAAACTAAAGAAACTGGAACTTCATCCTTTCGAATTCAAGTGGTTTGGGTAAAAAATTTAGTTGCATAATCAAGACTCGACACTTTAGCGGAAATTTTGATTGGGTTGGAAAGGATTCGAGGAAAACTAAAGAAACTGGAACTTCATCCTTTCGAATTCACGCGGTTAATTTGGGTAAAAATATAGTTACACAATCAAGACTCGACACTTCAATTAAAATTCTGATCGAGTTGGGACGAATTCGAGGGAAATTGAAGAAACTAGAACTTCATCCTTTCGTATATATATGATTCATAATCAAGACTCAACACTTCAGCGGAAATTTGGATTGAGTTGGAAAGAATTCGAGGAAAACTAAAGAACCGGAACTTCATCCTTTCGAATTCAAGTGGTTTGGGTAAAAATTTAGTTGCATAATCAAGACTCGACACTTTAGCGGAAATTTTGATTGGGTTGGAAAGGATTCGAGGAAAACTAAAGAAACTGGAACTTCATCCTTTCGAATTCACGCGGTTAATTTGGGTAAAAATATAGTTACACAATCAAGACTCGACACTTCAGTTGAAATTATGATTGAGTTGGGACGAATTCGAGGCAAATTGAAGAAACTAGAACTTCATCCTTTCGTATATATATGATTCATAATCAAGACTCAACACTTCAGCGGAAATTTGGATTGAGTTGGAAAGAATTCGAGGAAAACTAAAGAAACTGGAACTTCATCCTTTCGAATTCAAGTGGTTTGGGTAAAAAATTTAGTTGCATAATCAAGACTCGACACTTTAGCGGAAATTTTGATTGGGTTGGAAAGGATTCGAGGAAAACTAAAGAAACTACAACTTCATCCTTTCGAATTCACGCGGTTAATTTGGGTAAAAATATAGTTACACAATCAAGACTCGACACTTCAGTTGAAATTATGATTGAGTTTTTTGATTAAAGTTCGATCAAGTTTTTTCATAATGAGAAATTACACTAAAAAATCACTCGATCAAGATGATGATCGG
>JAJJWW010016493.1:0-71572 GCA_023531295.1 Papaver armeniacum | reverse complement strand
AATTGAAATCATGAAGAACTGTTTTGATTTTGATAAAAAATTAGGTTAGAGTGTAACGGGATTGGGGTTGGGTTTAAAGATTCAATTGAAATCCTGGAGAACTGATTTGATTCGGGGACAAATTAAAGTAGGTTTAGGTTTAAAGATTCAGTTAAAATCTTGAAGAACTGATTTGATTATGGAGTCAAAATTTTATGATAGGTTTGATTTGGGGACGAAGGAAAAAGGGGTTGGAATTTCTGTGATTTTGGAAGAAGAAGAACGAATGACGGAGGGGTTACTTGGTCATTTTACTGGAAGCGGTAGAAAATTGACGGGAGAAAACTCAATCTTTTTATGAAATTGGATTTTTTTTTTGGTAGGTTTCGTTTGACAAAAAAGTGGCCATAAAAGGGACTCCCTCCCTACAGGCCCTTCCGGCCTTCCGGTCGGTCGGCCCAATTATATGTTTACTATGCACATTAATAGTAACTTAATTGTTAAAATATTTTTTATGGGTAAAATACAATATCTCATGATATATGTACATCGAAATATGTTTTATGTTTACCGGTAATTTTTTGTTGTTGTAATCATCAGTTAGCCATTGTTTAAAAAAAAAAAAAACCATTGATAATTGCATATAATAGACTTTTGTGTAGGATTTCTTAGATTTTTCATGAAAACCAATGGTACCTTATAGTTAAAGAGTCGTTGTTTGCTATGGTGATTTTTCGATGGTTGCTTGTTGCTGGATTTATTTTCGGATCTAATATTGAACAGAATATCGCCGAGATGCATCTCTTATTTACCCCCTCCTTCATCGGTTTGAGGAAAATAAACTATGGGAATGAAATTTCCACCTCTCAGTTGTGGCGAGTGGATATACCCTCTTCAGCGTTCTTGTTATTGTTAAACCTATATGTCGTAATGATTTGTTTATCCTACTTATTTTTGTGATTATATCTATTATTATTTTTCATATTTGTTGCATGCAAACTCACATAGGTCTTTACACTCGACGTTGAAGTTCAAGATATATGTTTAAAAGTCATATCAATATTTAGTGTCGGTCAGGATCGTGTTCGACACGATCCGATTTTACCTAAACCCTAGCATTGTTAGTATATAAGGACATTGTAAGTTTAAGTAGCCCTAGTTTTGTTTGTGCAGAAATCCTAGCCTACCTAAAAAAAAATCAAAACGATGAAGATTAAGTCTGTGCATTCATTAACTTTCTCAACTATGAAAAGTTGTTGCAATGGAGCTTCCAAAGACAAGGCACGGTTGCGTGTTTCGTTCTAATGTTTTTAGTTTTAGGTGATGTCTACTGTATTTGGTGTTTAATCTGATGTTTTTTCTCAATAGGTGGTGAATGGTACTAGTGCTGAGTTACTCAAAAAAGGTTTATATACTAATACAAATGTAAGTGCTATGTTTATTATGTCTTGTTTATGAATCCCATTTTATTTTTATTTTGCTTGTTTTTTATGAATTTGAAGAAGGGGGGTGAGGTAGATCGGATTTTTTTCATGTCCACCTTATGTTAGAAGGTGAGAATATAAGTTTTTGAGGTGACATTTATTGTATTTTTTTGATGTTTTATTCTCAATAAGTGTCTCAACGACCTAAGTTGCTTCATAAGGCTTTTAGAGCTGGTGTTGAAGTAAGTGCTTTGTTTGTTTATCTCGTTTTTTTTTCTTGTGTTTTACATTTACGATTTTGCTTTTAATGAGTTTGAAGAAGAGGGTTTCGGTAGATCTAGGTTTTTCTTGTTCATGTTATATTATATAAGGTGAGAACAAAAGTTTGAAGTGTAGATTTGGTTTTTTGTAGGTCGGAAAGTGTGTTATCAAGAGGTTAAGCATGTCTCAGTTTCTATAGGCAAGGTAATATCTTCTTATTTTGGAAAAAAATATACAAATTTCTGATTTATAACTTATTCTTGATTTTCTCTCTCTAGGATTTGTTTTTTCTTACAGGAATATGTTGCTTTAAACCATACTTATTATGGAAAAATCAAGAATGACATCAAAATTTTATTATAAACAGGGAACATGTTTTTTTCCAATCAAAAATTAAGAAAAGAAAAAAAAATTCGCTCGAAACTCAGTTGGAAAAAGATCATTTCACGGGAAATATGTATGTATCATAGTCTTAACCTTATAATGCAAAAACACATTTTTTCACTTAAAACACGGGTGGAAAAAAAATCTCCATGAATACGATCGTTTCTAGAATCTTATCAACCTTATGGTTGGTGTGTAGAAAGAAACTTTCCCGACAAAAATAAGTGAAAATTTTTTCACTTGAAATGTACAAATATAAATAAAAGAAAAATTTACCCGAAACATGGGTCGAAAATGAGTTTTTACTCAAAGCACGTGTGATAAAAGATTTTTTTACAGAAAATATGCATGTTTCATAATCTTATAATTCTAAGGGTGCAGATATATGTTTTTAGACATCTTTTCACAAATATAAAAATAAAAATCTACATACTAACATTGAAACACTCCAAAAGGGTAAGTGAGAATCGTATCCACATCTACTTAGTTGATTAATGCTTTGGCCCTCTACCAATTGGCTAACACACCAAAAAGAAAACTTCACTACAAACATAAGTGAAATCTTTATTTACTTGAAATCCATCTCCTGCATTTAATGTGAGTGACTAATAATTTTTTAATATAGCGTGAACTATATTAGTAACACATGGAGAAAAATAAGTTTGTACATGGTAATTAACAACTCCAACTCTATTTTAATACTCATCTTTAGGATGCTTGATGTTTGGTGGCCCGAACCTATATATCTTTGTGTATAATAAACCTCATAGTGATGCCCACCGTAGTATTATCGGAGTTAACCTCGTCGCTCCACAAAATCGCAAATCTGTTCCTTGTGCTACACTGCACAAGAAATCGGGAAAAAAATTATTTCTCTAGCAACCTGTTGATATTGATAGCCTCGACCAAACCAATAAGAGCCGTCATCCTTAAATCCTATCTTTATGTTCAGAAAATTTTTCTTTACAAATGTTTTTATTTTTAAAGCAAGAGTTATTTCTCTAGTACGAGCGGGGGTATTTGAGACACGAACGATATTTGTATGATCATGTATTAACTTCTATAAGTTGATTGCATTCCCACAATCAGACCTAATGACTATAGGGCTTAGATCCCCATTACATTGTTGGATGTGCGTAAGTACGACTGTTTGAATCGCCTCTGGCTCATGGTAAGTAATACTTACATAATACCGGATTACAAAGTACTTTTTAGCTCGAAACTCAGGTGGAAAAAGATTATTTCAATAGAAATATGTCTGTATCATAGTCTTAAACTTATACTGGCAAATTCAATGGTAAAAAAAAAAAAAAAAAAAAAACGGGTGGAAAAAAAATCCCATGAAATATGATCTTTTCTAGAATCTTATTAACCTTATGATTGGTGTGTAAAAATAAAATATCCCGACAAAAACAAGTGAAATTTTTTTTCACTTGAAGTCCACAAAAGTAAAATAATAAAAAGTTTTACTCGAAACATGGGTGAAAAATGATTTTTTATTCAAAGCACGAGTGATAAAAGAATTTTTTTTTTATAGAAGCTTTATATGTTTCATGATCTTATAAGTTTAAGGATATGTATACATGTTTTTAGACGTCTTTTCAAAACAAAAAAGTTTATCTTATAATATGTTGTACTAAAGATAATATGGTTATTGTGTAGATATAAAAGATGTGTCAAATCTATCTCTTGTGTAGAAATCACTGTTTATCAGTTTTTTTTATTGATTTATCAGTGTTTCAGATCTTTCTTTTTTTTTACGATTTCTTTATGGATTTATTTTTGTAATTGATATTATGTTGATAGAGTAGATTGTCAATTCCAACTTGTTTTATCTTTTTTGTCGTTTATATTATGTTTTTGTTAAATCATGTTTTTTTTTTTTAATTGTATGATCTGGCATTACATATATGTAAAAACATATTTAGGATTCTTCTTAATAGTATTTTGTGAAATGAACTTAAAATGTTAACATTACATGTTTTAGTATCTTTATCAATGAGTTTGGATATTGTTTTATCACCTATATAATTAGGTATATTTTCTTTGTCATTATAATACTTTTTTTTTTCGAGGTAATTCGTGTTAATTAACATTTTACTTATGAGTTCAAATAATTAAATCGATTTTCAATTTAGGATTTGCAAAACCCAATTTTTTGTTTATGTTAGAGCACTGATCGGTCGAACTTGCAAGTTTTGCTATCTCAATCTTATTGTAAATGTTAGATGCTCAAAACTATATCAAGATTTCTTGTCAACTAAAGTCAAGTCTCATACTAGGTTTAGAGCATGGTAGTTGAGTATCAAACATCACGGAATAACCCTCAAAGAGGGCCAATATGTGTGATGTCTATTTGATACTGAATCACCTTGGTAGTTGAGTATATTGAACCCTCGAAGATGGGAGATCCATCAAAGACGTATGTGAAGACTAAACCATCATATTTACTAATGTCATTTACCATTCTATCTTTATGAGACTATGTAGTATGACTTTAGTAGATTTAATATTTCAAAAAATAAATTTCGAGTCAAACTTATCTTGTTAAACATCTCTAAATATGATTTAAGCAATGGATGCTCATAGATCCTTGACAATCTTAGTTAAGAACAATTTATTGTTCAAGGACTATTTTTGTTTCAAGTTTATCATTTGAAACATCCCAATCAATTAATGATATTTATTATCTAAAGCCATTGGGAAAGTTTCAAATTAATTAAATAGAGTTTTCAGATCTACCTGAAATTTCGGAAACATGGTAGGTACGCATACCCTAGTGATCTGAGTTTCAGAATTTGATAGGCATGCATGCCAAGTATGCGTACCCTAAGCTTCTGAGTTTCTGAATATGGGGAGGTACATGTACCCCAAGTCCTGAGTTCGTGAATAGCTAAAGGAATGGATACCTAGTACGCATACCCTAGCATCCCGAGTTCACGGACTGGTTCATAGGTATGCATACCCTATACATACATACCCAACACAGAACTAAGCTTATGCTGAAAAAACTATTTTCACAGATACGTTTGGCATTACTGCAACTCTCATAAATACTTCTAAGAAAACTTTGTTCACTAAATCACTTTGTATGTGTTTTTGAATCTTGGTTTAAGTCTTGAGTGTTAACGAACACCAACTATGCCTACAGGTTCAATGGCTATTGAGCCACCATGAACCATCATTGTGCACGGTTCGAGAACCTTGGACCATAATGTATATTCTTATGTGTAATTTCAAGGAGTACTTTGCAAATGCTTACATGAATTCTTAATAATAATTTCATCTAAACTGAGAATGTGTTTGCTTGAATCTCAAGTAATCTTAGCTTGAATTCAAATCAACCTAGAGCTTTGAAAATCTATAAATAGATAGTCTCTTGTAACTA
Organism: Papaver armeniacum; assembly: GCA_023531295.1. NCBI lineage: Eukaryota > Viridiplantae > Streptophyta > Magnoliopsida > Ranunculales > Papaveraceae > Papaver > Papaver armeniacum. The sequence goes on along the minus strand of JAJJWW010016493.1, from coordinate 66,136 downwards.
GATTTCTTAATACATGGCACTTTTGTGTCCTAGTTGCAAACTAGAGGCGACTTTTATAACCTAGGTTCTTCATGAATTGTATATTCTAGGCTACGACTTGAAGACTTCACTTAGGGACTCATTAAGCCCAGCGAGACTATCTTTAATTGATAGTTCTTTTATCCAGATCTTGCTCTTATTGATCTTAGAGGTTTTAGTAATCTTAGATCGGGAACGAGATAGATAGAAACCGCAAAGTTCTCTTCATTTCAGACTTTGCGATTCCTCAAGATAGATATCTAAATTCTTCATCGATCGATTTAGATTGTTCTTGGAAGGTGGTTATAATCTAGGCTTCTCAGTTAACTGAGTGTAACTGTTCATCTTTGTGAGGTTTGCTATTTTGTCTAATTGCAAACAGATTTCCAAACCTAGATCGGAAGATCAAAAAGGAAATCAAATAGTCTTATCTGTTAGAGTCATATTGGTATCAAAAGTCTTCACTTAGGTTGAAGTAAGTTTTAGGGTGTAAAGGATGTCAGCTAAGGAATCAATTATGCAAAGCCTTACGATGTTGAAGAGACGTAAGGAGCATGACTGCAGTTGAATTGCTTGGAGGGTTAAATCAATCTCAACTATTCATTCCAGTCCGGAGTCTGATAGTATGCTAGTGTATGTAGCGGCATGGTAGGCTCAAAAACCTATAATAAAATACTGCAAGTGCACAGTGTCTAACAAGTAGACAGAGGCAAGTACAGGCGTTCCCACGAGGAGCGGTGGAAATATCAATAACCAGTATTCTTAATTGACTAACTGAGAATGTTGTTTTTGGGATTTTTAGAATTAATTCAAAATAATATAAAATAAAATAAAATTAATTAAATGCAATGAGGAAGAGAGCCAAGAACTGTGGTTTACTGTTCCACCATATTTTCAATTAAAGAACAAAATGAAATCATACATTCCAATTATGTCCATTCCATATCATGTATGAATACACCCATCAAATGTATAGCTTCTCAAATATTACCTGTACCCATAAGCATAACTCATCAAAGAAATCCAAAGCATAAATTATCAAACAAGAAACAAATAATTAGGCGAAGCTAATTAAACGAATTAAAATTAGGGTGAAACAACAACATATATTCTATGTAAATCGATGGACAAAATTCTAGGAATGAAAATTGCATTCATAAAAGCATGTTGCCAAATATTCAATTTATTATTATAGCCTATCGCAAAATCATGGCTTCCTCCATAAACCCCTAGTTACAAATTCTAGCTAGACATGGATTATAGATTTATTCAAAACCCACAAATAAATGACCAATAAGAAACAAAAACCGTTGTCACCCAGCTTATTTTTCTTCTTTCTTGTTGATTCCCCGTCAACGGCCTCCTGAAACAGTCCTACCCACTTTCCTTTTATCTCTTCCTTTCGCCCATGCCCAAAAAAATGCAAATCTTGAACTCCATTAACTAGTGGATATTCGGATCTCATTTTCCCCAAATGACAACTTACTTCATCATACTCATGAGGTCACCCAATTAGTGATCTCCACGTGTCCAAACATTAAATAATTCCAAATATGAGAAGATTAGTTTCCTTCCCAGTCCCCACTTCCATAACTGTGACATCTTATGAGCACATGATCTGATATTCTCATTTCATATAAAGGTAATAATTGCTCTTTTATCATTATTCCCATTTAATTGAATATCTTCTTCTTGCAAAATATATATTATAGTATCAATCGACAATTAAAGAGAATAAAATGTCATTTACCTCATAGATATATGCAAACGGGACCCACTTTATTTTTCTTCTTGTCTTTATATTATATAGCAATGGAATTAAAATATATATCCCATAATCTCATTTGTGGCATGATCATTATTAGGCAATGAAAATATATTCCCGTCTGAATGAAAAGAAAGTCGTCCAAATCTCATTTTTCTGCTGCCAATATTTGACAGCCACCCCATATTGTAGTCAAGCACACCAAATTGCATCATTCTCTCGCCCACGAATGTCTGCTAATATACGAAAAATACCAGGCCAACTACATTTTGTCATTTTTATCGCATATGCCAATGCTTTAGTTGTTTATGCTCCCGATAATCGAATTACTTGTACTTTACGAAAAGCACTAAAATAATGTTGTTAACCAAAATATCAAGTCCTAGCTAATATAAATATGGGTATAAAATGTAGCACTTACGTGCTTATCAACACCCCCACACTTATATTTTGCTAGTCCTCGAGCAAAACAAAGAATTGACCCGCTACACAGCTGGTCATATCAATTTTTTTAGACCCGCTACACAGCTGGTCATATCATATCAATTTTTTTATTTTTTATATTTTCTTTTAGACCCGCTACATAGCTGGTCATAACCCTAACAATCATAGTAATATGTATATATATATATATATATTTTTAAGACCCGCTACACAGCTGATCATTTTTTTTTTTTTAGGAGACCCGCTATATAACTGGCCATATCATGCAATTTTTTTTTATGAAAATTCCTAACGAAAATGCTACTCCCCCACACTTAAACATTACATTGTACTCAATGTAATTGAGTCATCCAACATAGAAATTAAGATGGGAAATTCAAGCAAACAAATAAAAGATAGAGGAAAGAAAAAAAAAATGATGGGTTGACTCCCATGAAGCGAAATTGTATGGGTTGACTCCCATAAAGCATAATCTTTGTATCCATGTTTGCGCACATAAAGAAGAACCTCAGACAAGGTGAGCTTACACCAAAGTAAACTGCAAAGCATATATGTATAGTCTGAAAAGTTGGGGATCAATCCAACAAATCAGGTTAGCTGCGAATATGAACCTGCAAACACTATAAACCTCCAAAAAGATGTGTAAATCCATTCCCAAAAGAAAACAATCCTTAGTCGAGATAAATAAATCACTCACATGGACGACAAACATAGAATGCCTATTATTTTCTATTCGGGAAGCACACTCTAAATCAGGTTCTAAATCAGCTGAAATATATTCGATCAACACATTATCTTCACTACAATTTATAGGAAGCAATGTATTGATAATGCAAAAAGGTACCGGATTATCAAACTCAACACAATGGTTTAAACCTGTATATAATGGTTCAAGTTTATCAAAATCAGTAACTCTTAAATTTGGTTCTAAGTCCGCGGAAATAATTTCCGTTATGGAGTTACCTTGATTAACCATTGGAGGGCGCAATGCATTGACAATATCAATAAGCATCGGGTCATTGGAATCAGCAAAGTGGGCTAAACAAACAGATAAAGGTTCGAAATCATCTGTACAAGTTATCTGACCAGTATCAATATGTTCAACATCCACATAAACATTCATAGAATCACAAGATGGTTCAACGAAAGATGGGCTCAATGGAACAGAAGTATCCTGAACAATTGACTCATTATTATCAGTAACTACATGACTCATAGGAATCTCACTATTTGAATGACTAGAAGGTATCTCATTATGAACGTCTACTGTCTCTAAGTCGTTGGACTCAACAATAATATCTTTTGTATATACATATTCTTCTAAATCATTATTATCTGAATAAACAGTGCCTCTAATACAACTCTCGTCCTTTTGAATAGGAAAATAATCAATAAGATGATCATGAGTTGGATAAGATACACTAGATTCAGATGTTATAATGGTATCATTATTCCTAAAATCATTAGTAGTGTCAAGTTCCTCATCATCCTCAAAGTACTGGGATCGATACATACCTAAATAACCACCCATATAGAAATGACGTGGATTCGAAGTTCCATACCTGAGACGATTATAAGCAAGAACTTCCTTATACCGTGGCCCATACTTGTATTCACCAAGCGTCATCTCAGATGTTTGGTGCAAACAATTCATGATTCTCGAAAAGGCACCTGAAAAGAAATACTAAAACACAGAAAGAGTCAAAAGGAAAAAGAAATCTTAAAAATAAAAACAAAAAGACTATACAAAGTAATAAAAATTAATGAAATAAAAACCTAACTATTTAAAAAATCAGCAATACTGATCACAATATTCCACAACCGCTCCCCAGCAGCGGCGCCAAAAACTTGGTAGGCTCAAAAACCTACAATAAAATACTGGAAGTGCACAGTGTCTAACAAGTAGACAGAGGCAAGTACAGGTCGTTCCCACGAGGAGCGGTGGAAATATCAATAACCAGTATTCTTAATTGACTAACTGAGAATGTTGTTTTTGGGATTTTTAGAATTAATTCAAAATAATATAAAATAAAATAAAATTAATTAAATGCAATGAGGAAGAGAGCCAGTAACCAGGGTTTACGGATTCCACCATTTTCAATTAAAGAACAAAATGAAATCATACATTCCAATTATGTCCATTCCATGTCCTGTATGAATACACCCATCAAATATATAGCTTCTCAAATATTACTTGTACCCATAAGCATAACTCATCAAAGAAATCCAAAGCATAAATTATCAAACAAGAAACAAATAATTAGGCGAAGCTAATTAAACGAATTAAAATTAGGGTGAAACAACAACATATATTCTATGTAAATCGATGGACAAAATTCTAGGAATGAAAATTGCATTCATAAAAGCATGTTGCCAAATATTCAATTTATTATTATAGCCTATTGCAAAATCATGGCTTCCTCCATAAACCCCTAGTTACAAATTCTAGCTAGACATGGATTATAGATTTCTTCAAAACCCACAAATAAATGACCAATAAGAAACAAAAACCGTTGTCACCCAGCTTATTTTTCTTCTTTCTTGTTGATTCCCCGTCGACGGCCTACTGAAACAGTCCTACCCACTTTCCTTTTATCTCTTCCTTTCGCCCATGCCCAAAAAAATGCAAATCTTGAACTCCATTAATTAGTGGATATTCGGATCTCATTTTCCCAAATGACAACTTACTGCATCATACTCATGAGGTCACCCAATTAGTGATCTCCACGTGTCCAAACATTAAATAATTCCAAATATGAGAAGATTAGTTTCCTTCCCAGTCCCCACTTCCATAACTGTGACATCTTATGAGCACATGATCTGATATTCTCATTTCATATAAAGGTAATAATTGCTCTTTTATCATTATTCTCATTTAATTGAATATCTTCTTCTTGCAAAATATATATTATAGTATCAATCGACAATTAAAGAGAATAAAATGTCATTTACCTCATAGATATATGCAAACGGGACCCACTTTATTTTCTTCTTCTCTTTATATTATATAGCAATGGAATTAAAATATATATCCCATAATCTCATTTGTGGCATGATCATTATTAGGCAATGAAAATATATTCCCGTCTGAATGAAAAGAAAGTCGTTCAAATCTCATTTTTCTGCTGCCAATATTTGACAGCCACCCCATATTGTAGTCAAGCACACCAAATTGCATCATTCTATGGCCATGAGTGCTGCTAATATACCAAAATATTAGGCCAGCTACATTTTGTCATTTTTATCGCATATGCCAATGCTTTAGTTGTTTATGCTCCCGATAATCAGAATTATTTGTACTTTCTGTAAAAGCACTAAAATAATGTTGTTAGCCAAGATATTGAGTCCTAGCTAATATAAATATGGGTATAAAATGTAGCACTTATGTGCTTATCACGGCATATTATAGTTCAGTGTTCAAAATTGGATGAGGTACCGAGGTTTTTCTGCAAGTGCAGTTTTCCTCGTTAACAAAACTTCTGGTGTCTTGTGTTTTTCCTTTTCCGCATTATATTGTTTGATCTTTATAATAAGAATATCACAAGTAATATATAATCAATATAGATAGTTTAAGTCCTTAGTAATTGTGATTAATAACGAGACTTGTTCTTGTTGAGTTATATCTTGAAAGATAGATAAGAAGTTTCATACTTAGCATAATTCGGATCCTTTTGAGTTGGATACGACTAGATTAATCTTGGATATTGATTTTTGAGGTCGTCCAAGAACTCTTCTACATAATAAGGTTCATGGACTTCTTAGTCTAAACATATTGATTGTGGAAGAGAAATAAAAAAAAACTTTATATGTAATCTTATTCAAGGATCATAGCGTTGACCTACTTGATTGTGTTAAGATTTGTTCATACAGGTTGCCGAAGATTTTTTTTATGGTGTACTTGGTACCCTCTCATTTTCAATTGGTATCAAAGCAGGAAAATACCGTCAGACCCAACAAGTATGTGACCGTTGAATATCAAATCTATGTAATAAACGATCTCCAGGAAAAGTATCTTTAATGCGCTGATGATCTCAACCAATCTCTTAACAGAGGACGTGATCTCTGTGAAGAGGTTCAGTTATTTTCTATCAATATCCACAAACTCATTAATGAGCTGAACCGATATATACAAAAGGTTAAGATACTGTCAGAGAAAATACTGAATGATATAAACAACATATTGAGTCTTACTCCTCAGCAATGGCTAACCTCCGGTGATTGAAAGAAAAAGATAAATCTGATCTCGTCCTGGCTCATGAGCAGTGTAATTCTTTGAGAAAGGAAAATATTATCTTAAAGTGCAAACTTAACTCAATATCTGATAAATCTATGATACTTCCTCAAATATATTATTTGATGTTGAAAAAGTCACTCCTGCTTCAGTTTTTAAACGATGGCGAAATACACATCAAAAACAGTATCAAAGATTGTTTCTAACTGTGATATTTGATAAACACCTCTTCTGGTACTTCACAACTTTGTCCTCATTGTGGGAAAAAGGGCCATCTTGCAATAGAGTGCTTCCACAGGAAGAAACGGATTAACAATCTTCAAAATTGCTCTCTTATGCAATCAAGGAAGTATCTAGTTTGTCACCATCTCCATTTGATTTCTGGTTGCACCCTTAGGCAAGAAACTTATAATAAAAATATTCAAGATCGCTTACTTTGATATTTCATAAGTAGAGAAACTTTCATGGTACGATGTCTAAAAAAAAGGTGGTATTTCCAATATCATAGTTTCAACTAATGAAAAGAGAATACCTTCTCAATTCAAACCATGGATATGAAAATCGAATGGCTTTTATCCAAGAACATGGATTTCAAAAGATTATTAAAAATATTCCTTGAGTAAAACTTCTTTTGAAAAACAATTATTCAACAGGTTCAGAAGGCAGAGAAGATCATCAGAATCTTCAATGGATGGGAACATTGGAAATTCGTCTCTCTCTGGAAAGGTTTATAAACTTTGTGGAGCAAAAGGTAAAAGTCTAATCATTAATCACAAGACAAACAAAATCGATGTGTCCTTTATGGATACGAGCGGTGAGTTTTATTCTCACCCAATCATTAATTAATTGGTTTGATGAGTGCATCCTCAACACTGACTTGAGAGTTAAGAGGATTGCACAAATGTCGAATCAAGTTTCTATCTTTGCAATGATGAGGTTGCTCTTACCTTTTTTATGATTGATGAGGTTGCTCAAGTTAGTTTTTTTATGATTGGAAATGGTTAGGTCCGAAAAACTAAAAATGTCCCTCCCTTTTAGTCCAATTACTATAACTCTTTGTGTATCCTATCTTTTCAGGGGTATAATTGGAAAGCACACTTTAATATAACATATCTAAAAATCTGTGCCTTGGAATTTTACAAAATTTATCTCGTTGGAAAGGTTATAAAAAACTCTACGCAACAGGTACAAACAACAATATCAAATTTAGAGTTTTTACGAAAAATTCGGAGATATTTATCATTTTAGGCACAATTTTAGAAAATTAAATGTATATCCATTATGCAAACCACCACAAAAAATACATAATACTTTATGTAGCAAAATTTTGGTTTATGCATCAACTAATTTTCGGTTGCAACTAATAAAACGATGTACTCCCTCCGTTTCAAGAAAAATGATACTTTAATTTTAGGCACAATTCTCAAAAATTGAATGCATAGCCATTATGCAAACCACCACAAAGGATGCATAACACATCATGCAACCATATTTTGGTTTATGGATCGACTAATTTTCCGTTTCTGAAAAAAGTGATACTTTCACAACCCGTTTCAGGAAAAGTGAAACTTTCGCTCCGTTTCGGGAAAAGTGATACTTTCGCTCTGTTTCTGGAAAAGTGATACTTTCGCCCCGTTTCGGAAAAAGTGATACTTTCGCCCTGTTTCGATGACACCTAATTTATGGGTACCATATATCGTTTTCGTGTTCCTTTTATTTGTTCGCCCGTAAGTAAATGTTTATTTATTTTTGAAATCACAAAATTGGTTAAAAAGACCAAAATCAATAAATCCTGGGTGAAAAAAACATCTAGATTTTGATACTGTTTAAATGGACAAAAATACAAAAATAGCCAGGATGTAAACAGTTTCATCCTACCCATTTTCATATATTTTTTTTTTTTAATTTACATCAGGATGCATCCAGTTTCATCCTTGCTATTTTTTAAGTTTAAGTCAGGATGAATCCAGTTTCATCCTTGCTATTTTTTTTATGTCAATTTCACCCATATTAATTTTTACTCGTCCATTTGAACCAGGTTTTAAAAATATTTGGACAAATGACCCATTCTCCGTTTTGAAATAAGTAACAAAGGTTTAAACGAGTGGGGTGCATGTACTATATTAGGGAAGGGTACGTATGTTTTCAACAGAAATTTTTATTATAAGTAAGATTTTATAAAAACCCAAGTGAACAAAGCCACCAATCATGGCATGCATGATAAAAACAGCAGGCCAACTCCAACGTCTCCAAACGTTAGATTCCCATTTCCCACATAATATTTTGATCATGTATTTGTCAAAACAAAAACGTTAGACCCTCTAAAAGACGGAAGAAAAAAGAAACACAATTGGCCAAAGCATTTCCAATAGTAGTGCTGTAACATTTGCATGACAAAAAAAAATTCATAAAAGAAAAAAGAAGACAATCTCGGGAACAATTTAATACTGTAGTAATAATGAGCAATATATACAATGATTCCAGGGCCAGGCCCTGAGGCAAAGCACCCAACTGCTTCGGGCAGCAAATTTTTTGGGGCAGCAAAAAAGAATATCCTATGTTTGTTCTCAATACAAAAGTAAAAATTGTCCTGAAAGTTAGAATAGGTGACATGTTTACAAAACACGTTAATGAATGGGCATAAATTTATTTGGTGAAACTACATAAGCTTATTCCAAATTAACGTAACTATTCATTTTAAGTCAATTTAGGGTTAATTTAGTTATTGAGGGAGGATCCCCACATTTTTATTATCATACTATCTCACACGCGTTGGGGCGTCCAAAATAAAAACCAAACCGTACTTGAAACTAATATTTTAGGGATATGTTCCTCTTACCGAGTTCTATATCCCTAAAATGAACACATTTCGAAATATGTGTCCTCATAATCTTCTTAATTTCATGGTTGATTTTCAACGCTCATTTTCAAAGTAGTAGATGGTGGTGTTATATGTCTCGGAATACGCTCATTTTTGGTAGGTATGTAGAACTTGGTAAGAGGAACATATCCCCAAAATTTTAGCTTCAAAAACGTTACGGTTTGGTTTTTGTTCACAAAAATAACGCTCAATATGTGAGATAGTGTGATAATAAAAGTGTGAGGGGATCCCTCCTCTTAGTTATTTGGATTAACCTTCGATCAGGGGATTAATTTTTATTTTGAAGCACATACGATGGACTTTAATTTTCTTATATACAAACGTTTAGGGGGCATCATTTTGGACTTTTACTTCGTGGCAACAAATTCTCAAGGCCGGCCGATTCAATGAAGCAGGCTCTTTTTCAGTGAAACTTTGTTCTCAAAAATTTAAAGAACAGAAAAGAGTCAAAAAAAAGACTCTTTAAATTACTGTCAACAGATGCAAAATAGATTTACCGTACAAGTCCGTACTGTATTAAATGACACGGAATTCGTTAGTGACCTTTGCCAAAACTCTTGGTATTTACCCACGACTTGAGGTTCTAGAGAACGAAAATTGATACTCTTTGGTTGACCTAGAGATTACCTTTGACCAAGGTAGGACGCGCATACACCAAGTTTTACTTGGACCACCACACACCAAAGCGACCTAATGTCATGTCGACTAACCAGACCTTCAACATCAACACGTTAGACCGGACGAGGAAGCCCAGTCGATCTTGCTAGCTTAGCTATACGTGATGATCAACTGAATCCGTGTTCCATACGGTCGGTTCTTTAGAGTTATTTTGAACCTATCTGGATTGGATTAGAACTCCTAAACCCGTCAGGTCGCTAATTTCTCTCCTTAATCCGGTAAAGGAGTCCACTCGTATTCAAAAACGTAATGAACCCTGATCACATATTTTAACGGTAAGATTTGCTGTTGAAAAACACGGATCAATCTTTAGACAGAACAAATATCAGATACTCTATTTTCTTTTTCTCGTGTTGTCAACAAAATCATCATATAAATAACGGCAAGTAAAGCAACCTATTCGGCACAAAATTCGGAGATTTGTAAGAGCACGGATAACAAAAAGAAAAACATCAGAGAAACAAAAAATAAATAGAAGAGACGAAGCGACGGTTCTCTCTTCTCATCAAAAATCCTCCATTAACGTCGTCGCCTGATATCATTCTTATTTATTATATGAATTCGAATTCTGAATTCAACTTCTTCTTCTGAATGATGTCGAACAGTGGTACAAATTCATGTACAGGGAGTCCGAAAATCACAGGACCATCAACAGCGAGAAGAAGAGTGCCGGACGTTATAATCGATACAGATAAAGGGAATTTAGCTGAGTTATATTCAGACGGGAATGAAGATGATGAAGCGAATTATGATGGGAGTGGAAGTCATAACCATAATCATCATCACCAGTTTCATGATCACCATTATTATATATTGAAGCCGATTATCATATTCTTGCCGGAGAGATGGATTTTTTTAGTTGAGAGATTATTATCTTGGATTCTCATGGTGTTTTCGTTGTTAACGTCGAGGAGGAATTTAGGACGTCGGATTTTTGCAATGTTGATTATTTTGGCAGTTTTTTCAGTTTTTTTCAAGTTAACGTATTTTTCGAATAATCCTCACCATAATCGTGATGATGAGATGAATCAACAAAATAATATTGTATTGAAGTGGAATAATATCCCTCAAAATATTATTCAGGAATCTCAATCTAATCAAGTTGCTGCTGATGAAACCACCGTAATCCAGGTAAATTTCAAAAAACTTCTTTATTTATTAATGGTTTCTCTGGTTTGATGTGGAATTTATAAGACAATTGAGTTTCTTTATTAATTTGGGAATTGTCTTGAATAACACAGGAGGAGGTACCGGAAATTTGGAAGAAACCAAATAGTGAAGAACAATACCGGTGCATTGATCGTCCGAGGAGCCCTACAAGTACGTAGAGAGACGGCATTCTCGATATATATCTGTCGTTTTTTTTCTTATTCGCCACCTTTTATTGCATTTAGTATTACTAATAATTATGAGTTACAGGGAGAACCAAGACAAACGGTTATCTTCAAATTCATGCTAATGGCGGATTGAACCAGATGAGAACAGGAGTAAGCACTACTAGCACTTTTCACCAATTCTTTTTGATTTTTTTTTCTTCATGAAATTCTTGTTTTCTTTTGCTCAAAATCTTTATCGGCTTTTTTTTTTCTTGAATGTAGATATGCGATATGGTTGCAGTTGCAAAAATTATGAATGCAACTCTGGTTCTTCCTTCTCTTGATCATGAATCCTTCTGGACAGATCCTAGGTAAGAAAGCGCACACCTGTATCTTGTATTTTGCCGCAGGATTTGCAATCAGAGCAAAGGTCTAATTCGTTTGTGGAATTTTGCAGTGGTTTTAAAGATATTTTTGATTGGCAACACTTCATAGAGGAGCTGAAAGATGACATTGAGATAGTCGAGTCTTTGCCGCCTCATTTAGCAGGAATTAAACCCCTCTTAAAGGCACCAATTTCCTGGTCTAAGGTTCGGATACAATAACGAAACTTTTTTCAAAATTCTGTCTAATCAGCCGATTTCTCTTTTTGATTCAGTAATTTGATATTTACAGGCTAGTTACTACAGAAATGAGATGGTTCCATTATTAAAGAAGCACAAAGTTATGAGGTTTACCCATACCGATTCTCGACTTGCTAACAACGGACTGGCAAGTAGTATTCAGAGGCTTCGCTGTCGCGCGAATTACCAGGCACTACGTTACACAGACGAGATAGAAGAGCTCGGTAATAAACTGGTTAATAGATTAAAAAAAGATGGCAAACCGTATATAGCCCTCCATTTGAGGTATGCACTAGCTCTTCCCATACTGGTTTCTCCTGCACACGCTTTCTTTCTGTGTTTTAAGGTTTCTTAACAAGAGTTCATACTTTTTGCAGATATGAGAAAGATATGCTTGCATTCACAGGTTGTAGTTATAACCTAACCAAAGCTGAAGCTAAGGATTTAAAAGAAATGCGATACAGAGTAAAGCATTGGAAGGAGAAAGATATTGATGGCATAGAGAAAAGGATTCAAGGAGGATGCCCAATGTCTCCCAGAGAGGCTGCCCTATTTTTGAAAGCGATGGGATACCCTTCTACCACAACTATTTACATTGTTGCAGGGCCAATATATGGTAGTGGGAGTATTGATGCTCTGTTATCGGAATACCCAAATATTTTTACTCACTCCTCGCTTGCGACTGAAGAAGAGTTAGAACCCTTCAAGAAGTATCAGAACAGGCTCGCGGCTTTGGATTATATTGTTGCACTTGAGAGTGATGCATTTGTTTATACTTATGATGGGAATATGGCTAAGGCAGTACAAGGTCATCGGATGTTGGAAGGTTTCAGGAAGAGCATCAACCCCGACAAGTAAGTTATTATCATTTATTTGAACATCTTCAAACCATTTGGGCTGTCTTTTTCTTCTTCTTTTGTTACTAACGCAAATGGTGTTTTTACAGGAGAAACTTTGTAAGACTCATTAATCAGTTGGATCATGGTGAGACTACGTGGGAGGACTTCTCATCTGAGGTTAAGGAGTTGCATAAGAATAGAGTTGGAGCACCTTATCGGAGACAAGTAGGAGAGTCACCGAGGCTTGAAGAGAACTTTTATGCAAATCCATATCCTGGCTGTGTATGCGAAACGGCACAGCTAAAAAACGATATTACAAGCAGTCACATGAAAATTGATTTAAGACGAATCAAAAGAAGGTCGGTATTAGAATGAGGGATATACAAATATATTGATAATAGTTAGATGATTTTTTACTGTAAAGTATACGCCAATACCTCCATAATTGGAAAAATTGTAGCAGGATGATTTCCATTTCAACAATTTTGGTTTTTTTATTGAGCCTGTGTAAGTGTAATCTCTGGCTCCTAGAATGAATTATGGGCCGTGGGCAGATCCGTTACTGGCAATCACTAGGTTCACCTGAACTCCCTAGGCACTTATTTTTTTCTCGTGAACCCTGATTTGGGGCTTACCCCTTTTAGTCCGAGAGATAATGAATAAGACGAAATGGCTATAGCTTTACAATTCAGGTGTAAATTACTGCAGATACTGGCCATAAATTAAACTCCAGAGCCCTATTAGGCTATTACAGCCTCTGCCGGAATATTTTCTTTAACAACTCAAATACAAGGCACCCTTAACTTTAACATCAAGTACATTAGACACAACTAAGATGACTTGGAAACTCAAGTATTTCATTTTGATAACTTGGGTTTAAGTTTCTGGCCATCTGATCCTGTAAATCTGACAAGTAACCTATCGGGTCAGTTTACAAGTAACCTATTAGTTAGGATATCTAATCCTGTAAATCTGACAGGTTGTACCAGACTCTTAACTTATTCACATGCTAGTAACGCCTAGTGGAACAAAACGGTTAACCAGTTAAACTATTACTTGAAAACTCATGTGGCACACAACCCATAAAAATATACGTAAAGTTTGCCAGCAAAAGTAAATGTAATCCAGAAGCTCTCTTTGCTGGTTCCAAATTAATTACGTGTTGCTATGAAATTCATGAACCTTGCAATCCATCTTTCCTAGGCAGATGAGGTATATACAACTGGTTCGAAAATGGCGGTTGATCATCTCATTCTTTGACCAAGTGAAAATCGGTCCTTGCACATGAACAGCTTCATTCAGTGACTGTGGTTAAAGAGGTATTCTCGACCAGTAAGTGAACTGGTTTGACTTTTCTATGTGTGCAAAAAGTGTAGTGTTAAATTCCTTGTACTGTAAACTTAGACACAAATACTACAGTTTAGATAAGACTGAGATGTAGCGTTTTAAATGTTTTATAACAGAACTCAAAATTTCCATAATTAAACCAGGATGCCAATACTACATGCACAATGCTATATGGCATTGAATTCAGACCAATAAAATTTTGGGCACTCACAAACACAAGGGGTACAGCTTTCCTACATTGGCATGACATGGTCACAGGTTAGTTGCCCAAAATTTAAAAAACATATGCTCAGATAGTCAGACGCGTTAACTTGACTACAACAGCAACATGAGATATATGGGTTAGTTGCGAGATTACCAAATACAATACTCTCAGGCTTCAACCCCTCCATTCCACTGTTTTGCTAGAACTAAGCTTTTATCCTCAAAGATTGCTAACTTAGCAACAAATCTGCACTGACAAACAAACAGCTAAGAACACTTCGAAACTCTTAGAGTGACTATCCAGTAAAACCTGAAACTTCAAGAAATCAGACAGTTAATATTAGTAATCTTCTTACCTATAATAGTTAATCAGAATATTAAATTAACTGCACGCTTCTAGCCTTCTACTTTGACTTTCTTAACTACCTGGCTTAACCATCCATCTAAACGAAAACGGTTCTGAAATACACCACCAGTCCCAAAATGGATGTCTGAGAACTCCCTCTGAAGTAAGTTAAACTTTGTCCTTCGACAACAGCAATGTAAACTTCACATCGCGGCGCCCGAAGTTTCACCACATTGAAGGCACATAGACCTGCTCCTTCAAATTCTGTGTCGCACTCTCTGAAGGAAAACCTCTCACAGCACCAATTGTCCACTGAGCTATGATCCCGGCTGCAATAGCAAAACGAAGTTGCCGCTCCAACACGTCTTGATTTTCAAACATCTCCGGGGTTGTTGTCAACTTTCGCATTATGCCAGCCACGACAGCATCACCAGAACCAGTTCTATCACAAGTGAATGGTGTTATAAGAACATCTTCAGTCCCAACTACCACCCCATCAAAAGATGGGGTATAATAGTGAATCCTAAGTGTTCCATCAGTCACGAACAAAAATTTAATCCCATCATGCCACAATGGAGAAATTTCGTCCCGGGTATAATGATAATAATCACGGCGGTTTTTTGTTTGCTCAAAAGTCTGCGAGAAGTACTGTGGTTTATACTTTCTTCTCCTCTCATAATGATCTTCGTCAAGAAGGAATTCTAGCTCTTGCTTCGTAACCTCAATAATGGCTGCATGGTCCCAGGCTTTCTTAATCGCCAGCCTAGTCTCATCACGAGATGTCCACAGGGGTAAAGGCAAATTCAAATCAAAGAATACAAGACCCCCATATTTTCTTGACAATGCAATAGCTCTGTAAAGGGCAGACTCCATTTTCGGAGACGTTATAACTTCTGAATTGAAATGGAAAATTCTAGCCTGCACATATCAATAAAACAAGAATTGAGTTCAGTTCCACTAAATAAAACCACAATCTTACCACTAAATAATATAAACTTACTGGTTCCACTGAAATATCCTTACTCATCCTCGAATTGAATTTACTTCTAAAGGCAATTCTACCGAAGACAAGCACAATCACAAAGGGTTTTTCTACAACCTCATATTAGGTACATTAACAACTCATAAAAATTCAAATCATTTCCACAGATTCACATATTAATGAAATATATCAATAAAATCGAAATTAATATTTAGTAAATTGATAAGCACAAACCTCTTTTAGCACAGAAATGTTGAGTTCAGTACTTAGTAAGGAATCTTCAGCCGACTCTCTTATAGTCTCTGCTTTCATCTTCCCATCTTCAAACTTAATTTTCATATAAGCAGCACCAGTTCTTGCACCCTTAGAATCGAACTTAACCGCTCGAGTTTGAACATTCTCTTTATTCATAGTCAAAACCAGTTCCTGGCCAAAATCATCATCTCCAACTTTCCCCATGAATGCAGCTCTACCACCTAATCTAACATGAGCAATTGCAACGTTACTTGGTGGTCCTCCTGGTGCTCTAACAAACTCTGGTGGATCCCATTGAAGGTTTTTCCATGTCGAGTAGATATCAGGATGCATTTGTATCTCTGATTTCCGAACTGATGGTACAAATTCTTTCTGAGCAGCTCCAAAACAACAGATTAATGGTGGTTGTTCATACGGAAAATCAATCCCATCATCATAATCTTCTAATTCTTCTTCTTCAATTACATCAGTTACTGTCTCTGGTTTTTTGGACCGCTTTGTTTTAGAAACTGAAGATGTTTCAGTTCCTTTCTTTCTTCCTTTGGACTTGGGTTTTAGGGTTTCTGTAGCTCCATTATCTCCGTTAATGGCTGCTAATTTAAATGTCTCTGTGTTTCTTAATTTTCTAGGGTTCTTGTGGAAATTTGTTGGCTTGGTTAACGAATTTGGAAGAAATGAGAGGGGTAATTGGTAGGTTGATGCCATTAGAGAAATCCTAGCTAGGGTTTTGGAGTCTTACTTACTTCATCTCCTTTCAGCTCCTGCAAAGAGAAGAAGAGTATAACTCTGTTTAAAGTATTATCCGCTCTTTTCTGACTATTTACGTAATGTCAATTTCACCCTTATATAATTTTTTAATAGGGATTATTTTAGAAATTGGAATTTGAAGGAGGACTGGAGTCTGGACTCTGGAGTTTCAAGGAAAGAAAGAGGTTTATTCGTCTTTCCAAGCTGATGTTGTAAACAAAAGCATTAGTGCATTACTGCTTTGAAAGAATAGGCTTGGATTTGCCATTGGGAATTTCACAATGAGCCTCGGTAAATTTTCAAAAGGATAACCAAGAAGATCACGGAGACTGACGTCTGAAATCACAAAATGTCAGTAACAAATAACATATTCCATTTCATTTCTGGTTTCATTTTTGGCATTGCCCTATATAAGTGAAATCAACTTAACAGAGATAAGGAGAACAAAAAAAAATGTGAAGAAACTAGAAGGCGGATTACAAACTGAAGAGATCTATTTGTCTCGCTGCCCGTCGTACCAATCAAGAAAAAGTACAGAGAATGTTAGAACAACTATAAAAAACACAATAAAGGTTCTGCTGCTGCTGTTGCGGTCAATGGCTTGTGTGAGCTCCTTGTTACCCATTTCAACATTGTTTGTAGCTTCAACTGCCTGTAATTGGAAACCAAAAGGATAGAATATCTTATCAAAACTCAAAGCTCCAAAATAATTGGTACTTATAAAGAAAAACTACATAAAAAACAGCCACATTCATATGACACTTGGATTTGGTGGAAATACAAGGACTGGATAAACGCAAATCATGCAATCAGATGTATGGGTTAATGACATGTAATTTACTAATATGTTAGGGTTTGCAAAGTGATAAAATCGGCTACTCTATTACTAAGGTAACCTTAATATTTAGACATGATTGATGATGCAACTGAAACGTAAATAGACAAAAAGGAGAGCTCACACAAGTAAACGTCAATATAATTATGTCGGATGAGGATTTTTTTTTCAGTAATAAATGCACAAAATAGGCAGAGGAAAATCTGAGCTTAAGATAAAAGAACAGGCTAAACTGATAAAAGCAAGAAGGCACCAACCTGCTCATACAAAAACTCAATCTGCTGAGCCTGTTGGAGAACATGTGTTGACATGAGGTGATTTAGGGCAGACATTTCGACCATCTTCGTTTCAGTTTCTTGCACAGCATCCAGAAGATTAGACAACTCTACCTAAAATGGAGAAGCAAAACAAATCAGTATATTCTTATACATTTTCAGAAAGCAAAAAAGGTTTCTGAAGTCATTAAAGGTAAAATCATAATCACCTGAAGAGCCTGTGTTTCATCATCTAAGAGCTGTTGCTGAACCCTACGAGGTTCTGGTGGAAACTCGTCTGGCTCCCTGACCTCTGCACGTACAGATCTAGATGCATCCGTTGAGTGCGCAATGGACACCTTTTGCGGATTTCTTCTCGGCGTGGCTCTATTAACAGCTTCTTGAAATCGTATGGCTCTTAACTGGTCAAACTGAGCAGTTACCACATGCAGCCTCTCACTGAGGATCAAAACCTGTAGTTCATCAAAACAGCAGACACAAGAGTGTAAAGAGTTGAAATGATCAAAAGGAATTATAAAAGCAAGAAGCATAAAATGTCTGCATACCACACCGTGTCTGTGAGCCACAATGTCAGCTTGGGAATTATCAACCATAATGCCAAGCCATGGCCTTGAAGTCCCGTTTTTATCTTCATCTTTTATCCTTCTTTGCAGAATATCTATCTGCTCCTTGCACGCTTTTATAAAAACCCCAACCTGCACAAACGTGGGTAGTTAGAAGATATAAAGCAAGACAGGTTGAAAATATTTTGACAAAGATGTTACTAGCCAGCGGAGTTCAAATTTGCAGCTTAACATGCCAGAAGTGAAACCAAGTAGAAAACCTACTTTCATCTTCTAACAATGCAATAGGTAAAAATATAACAACTAACAGCGCACTTGAGTAATAATGAGAATCGAGAAGAATAAAGAAATCTGAACTTGTTTATCTCTGAATCTCTGATATTCGGATGATAAAGACATAATCAAGCATAGGACAAGTCAATCCGTGGTTATGTGACACTGTGACTAATGACCATCCAATTTCCCCAAACCAGATGAAAACAAAAAATAGTGACATCTTTCTTATCTTCTCCTGAAGGCGCTAACTGACTAACAACTTACTTCATGCTCGATGCTGTCCCTTTCCTGTTCAGTTGTCCGGTGCCGCTCCACATAATCCTTCCGATGCTTCACAATGAACTTATCCAAGGTTTCGATACTTTCAAGCTAAGAAATGGTAAGAGCAATAAGAAACACGCAGAAACACTATTAGCAACAAGAAAAGATGACAAGAATCTCTGAGTATATAGTTCTACTTTGCATACCGTTTTCAACGCGGCTTTAGTAAAGGGAGACTTCTGTCTTGGCTTGCGGATAATAAACGAAGCTAGTATTGAAGCTATTTTTGACTGTCAAAAATACAACAGAATCATAAAATTAGAATTGCAACTATACCATCAAGATTAATACCCAAAAAATAAAATCACAGTTCAAAAGTTTCCTCATACCTCATCATATTCTAGGGAAAGAGCTACAGAGCGAACAGTGTCCTTCAAATCCTCGGTTCTATCCCTCACTCCTGCCATCCCTTCATCATCCACCACAAACATTTTCAGAACAAGAACCCTAGCTTAGTAAAAAAAAAAAAAAATCTAACTTTCGACAAGAAAGAGTAAGTCACTAAAGTGTAGTAGGAAAGATGTGATCTTGTCATTAACAACGATACACAAACACGGAAACTTGGATATCTCATCATGTTTATCTTTACAACAGATACACAAGAGTACACAACATTACTTGTACAGATGAAAAAGATAACACAATACTTTTAAATGGTAAAAACCACCTAAAAACTAAACTTCGATAATGCTTCTTTTATCCCCATACTCATCTAGGGCGCAGCTAAAAACAATTTTCCGAGCAGTCACATGAAAATTGATTTAAGACGAATCGAAAGAAGGTCCGCATTAAATGAGGGATATTATGAGGGATATACAAATATATTTGTATTTATATAGTTAGATGATTTTTTACTGTAAAATGTACGCCAATACCATAATTGGAAAACTTGTAGCAGGATGACTTTCATTTCAACAATTTTGGTTTGTTATCGAGCCTGTATAATCTCTGGCTCCCAGAAGGAATTATAGGCCGCGGGCAGATCGTTATTGGACAATCACTAGGTTGACCTGAACTACCTGGGCACTTGATTTTTCTCGTGAACCCTGATTTGGGACTACCCTTTTGGTTTAGGAGATAATGAATAAGACAAAACAACAGTTCAGGTGTCAATTACTGCAATCACTAGTCATAAATTAAACTCTAGACCCCCTTAATCTAATACCTCATCAGCTGGAATCAAGTTTTTTAACTTTAACAGCAAGTAGGCAAGCACATTAGACACAACTAAGATGTCTTGGAAACTCTTCGGCAGGTATTTCATTTTGATAACTTGGGTTTTTGGATCGATATACGAGTAACCTATCAGGCCTCTTTTAGCATGTCCGACAAGTTGTACCAGACTCTTAAAAAAATTATTAACATGCTAGTGGAACATAATGGTAACCAGTAAAACTGTTACTTGAAAACTCATGTAGCACACAACCCATAAGAATATACGCCAATTTTGCCAGCAAAAGTAAATGCAATCAGGAATCTCTCTTTGTTGCTTCTAATTAATTATGCGTTCTGCTATGAAATTTATAAACCTCGCAATCTTTCCTAAGCAGATGAGGTATATACAGCTGGTTCGAAAATGGCAGTAGACGATCTCGTTCTTTGACCAAGTGAAACTTGGTCTTTTGACATGAACAGCTTCATTCAGTGACTGTGGTTAAAGAGGTAAGACTGACCAGTAAGTGAGCTTGGAACTGGTTTGGCCTTTTTATGTATGCAAAAAGTGTAGTGTTAAACGCCTTATACTTTAAACTTAGACACAAGTACTACAGTCAAAAATAAGACTGAGATGTAGTGTTAAACGTTTTACACTCAAAATTTAAACCAGGATGTGCAAACAATGCTACATGCACAATGCTACATGGCATTGAAACCAGACCAATAAAATTTGGGCGCTCACAAACACAAGGGGTACAACTTTCCTACATTGGCATGACATGGTCACAGGTTAGGTGCCCAGAATTAAAAAAAAAAAAAACATATAGGCAGACAGTCAGATGCATTAACTTGACTATAACAGCAACATGAAATTTATAGGTTAGTTGAAAGCTTACTGAATACAATATTCTCAGGCTTAAACCCCTCTACTCCAAGTGTCCGGTAGGACAGATGTGATCCAGTCTAAATGGTAAAAAACCACCTACAAACTAAACTCTGATGATGCTTCTATTATCCCTATACTCATCTAGGAGCCTTGTGCTTTCTATTTCATTCAAGGCAAGGGATAGCTAAGGTCAGAAGTGATTATGCAGGTGCACTAATTGCAGCTAAAGAGGAATTTGATCAAGGCAAGGAATGACGAATAAGCCGAGGCTCTAACTCCATTAGTAGCTGTTGAAGGGTGACACCAAAAGAATTTGAACAATGTCCCCTTGGAAGATAATGACAAGGTATTATTGATGCTCAGTGTAATCATGTCTTGTTGTTTGTATAAAAACTAAAAAAGGAAGACAAAAAAGAGAAGCATAATTACCTCAATTGAGTTTGTCAGTAAAAGCAAGAATTAGGGCAGAACCACCACCATCCAAAGGAATAAGATGCAACTCCAAACCCCCAATTCCTCCCTGATAAAGCAAGATCACGAATATTTACTTCTATGAATCGAAAAAAACTGAATCACGAGAAATCGGTAAATCATGATCGTACAAGAATCGATGACGGAAATTGAAAACGGAAGAGTTTCAAACTTACCGAGAACTGGTGAACCCTAAAGATTCAGAGAAAACTGGGTAAATTAGGAGATCAGAATTTTCTTTTTCTTTCCCCTTCGTTTACCGTTTAATTGAGTTTCAATTTACGATTATACCCTTTAAGTAAACTTAATATTACAATAAATACCCCTACACGCTGAATTTATAGTTTATTGAATTTTCTTCCTTCTCCTTCTACCCGAAATCTCTTAAACGCC
Organism: Papaver armeniacum; assembly: GCA_023531295.1. NCBI lineage: Eukaryota > Viridiplantae > Streptophyta > Magnoliopsida > Ranunculales > Papaveraceae > Papaver > Papaver armeniacum. The sequence continues at coordinate 44,285 of JAJJWW010016493.1, read as the reverse complement.
ACTCTGCTCTGTCTTCTTTCCGTCTCGCTTACAGGTACCATTCTTCTCTCTCTCTCTCTGGCTTTCTTCCTTTTCCTTTGAGTAGACACTGAAATTTGTTTGTGCTCGTTTTTAATCTTCTTAGTTATCTCATTTAGTTAGGGTTTAGAAATTGACCTGAATCATCTGTTGAACCCCCTCAATGATTAATCATGTTTATTTTGGTCGTCGTACAGAAAAATCTTAACCTAAAACATAGATCTGGTTGTTGACTTGATAAATTATGGTTTGCTCTTCCTGAAATTGATCTGGAGTCTTTTTATGTTTGGTGCAATTTATTTGGAATGTTATGGGTTCTAGAGAAACTTAAACAGAGACATAATTGTTGAATTTTTGGTTACGAAATAGTGAAATGGTTTAGGGATGAGAATCATTAATTGTCGGTTCAAGTGTGGAATTATATAGGAGATTCTTATCAAATGAATTTCAGATTAAAAAATACAGTAGGTTTCTGAGAAGTGAGATCTGTACCACATTACAAATAAGTGGAGTTCGGGTTAAGTCTAGAAAAACAAGTAGAGTTTTTGTTCTGTTGTTTTGAAAATACAGTTAGATCTACAGTTGGAGGTGTTGGATTTATGAAGCTAATATGAAGATAAACTGCAAAATACAAACTCAAGAAGAACTTATTGAATTTTCAGTCTTGAAGTAGTTAATGTTTAGGGATGAAATTTGATAAGAATCAGTCCTTTGTATATAATAAGCAATATTAGGCTTACAGACTGAGCAATCATCGTAGTTGTCCTGTCAAGTATAGATATTTGTGGGAGATTAGTATCAAATAATTTTCAGAAGAAAATGATAATTAGTTTTCTGGAGACTGGTACCACTACCACACTCTTATCCTGATCAACCTTCTTCTCCCTAACTTCAAAGGTAATACACATACTACCAATGTAACATACAACCTTTCGATGAAAATGCAGATGCAGAAACTATGATGTTTCTCATAGTTGGTTCTTCCTAGAAACGCTGCTTTTTGATTTAGGATCACATTAGGGTCTACTTTTTCATTTGAGGGATCATTAGTGTGTACTTAATTCGTCATTCCTAGGCTTCCTTTTTGTAGTTCACATAACAAAATCCCTTTTGTCTTTTGAAGGTATATTGTAGGATACCCTGATCAAATCAATAGATATATATTATTGGAAAACAAAATCTCACTGCTCGGTGGTAATTTAGTATCTGCTTTTCTATTTTTATTATCATGTGCAACATTGCCAAAATGCTTTAATATTTATTATCATGTGCAACATTGCCAAAATGCTTTAATATGAAGCTGATTATAGTCTTTTACAGCCATATCTCTACACTATGTGGTAAAATATCAAATGGTTCAAAACAAGTGGAAGTTTCAGTAGAAATTACACACAAATAGAATATGTTACTATACAAATAGGTGGAATTCAGGTTTGCTGCAGCAGATTACTGCATGTACATCTTTAATGTGTAGAATCTGTAGCTATAAATGTGTGTTGAGGTTTGTTGTAAAGAATCTGTAACGAATCTGTAGCTATACAGAAAGGTAGAGTTGAGGTTTGTTGTAAAGATTCTGACTCTGAGATGTTATAAATGCCAAATAGATTTACACTAGTTGGGGTTTGGGTTCATCAAATGTGCATGAAGTAAAACTGAAGAGATGCACACTGTTTTATGTATGTTGTATTTCTATATTTTGGACTTTGGAGTGTGGATCTGCATGTTTGCTAGTCACATGTCAAATTTTTGTATGGCACCAATTCTCCTTAAGTAATCCTATCAGTTTGTTGTTTATATATGCTTTGGTCAATCCCGTTGCACAGAAAAGCACAAAACTCTCTTGATGTATGTCAGAATATTTTCGTTGTCAATTATCAGGTTTTCTTTGTTAGTAATTCTGATTCTATATAATTGGGGTGCCTCATGATTATACTGAACTGCTAATTTTGTTGCAGAAGTATGGGTTTGTGGACTCTATTGGAAGGCTTTTTGCTTCTTGCAAACGCATTGGCAATATTGAATGAGGATCGTTTCCTTGCTCCTAGAGGATGGAGCTTCGCAGAAGTCTCTGGTGGCAGGACAAAGTCGTTGAAGGGGCAACTTATTGGGCTCATTTATGCGACTCAGTATCTGAGATTACCACTTATAGTTCTCAACGCGATCACAATAGTTGTAAAGCTCGTATCTGGTTGATATAGGTCAGAGGAAGACATGTATGAAATACAATGTGGTCTGTTGAATGGGTTTGTCAACACTTGTTACTAACATTTTCTTAGGAACTGGATTTGGTGTGTTTAGTTGATCAGAGTTCAAAAAGTAGATCAGCAGAGAAGTGTAATTTCTCTAATTATCTTTTTCCCGTAAATTGGCAACCGCATATGTTATGACTGAGTTTGGATACAAAATATATTCATATTTTTTAACTACATTAGTACATTACTTTTTCAAGTATTTCTGTTGAAATTGAATGAATGGGAAATTATTCTAATTGTCAGCTTTTCTTTACTCTTGAAACAACTGTTTATATTTTCCATATCTCTATATTGTGTAAACTGTTAAGGGGCATCTATAGTCAGAATGTGGTTTTGATGAATTAAGGAGACACCATGCTGTAGGGCCATAATACCCATTGATTTGCACCCAAGACTTCAAGGGTGTCTGTACTTGACATGGATATCTTGTGATGTAACAGGGGAGAATAAAGCACTACCTCTAATCAAGTATAAGAATGATAAAAATATAGAAATTAAGAGCAACTAAGATCTTTAAAATCCCACTGTCTGTGGAACAGATGAAAAATAAACCCTAGGACTTAAAAGCCAGAATAACTCACATATAGTAGTAACTGGGATGACACTGTGGGAACTTGGAACACACTAATTATTCTACAAAGTTAAAATATACAAGACTTTTAAGAGTGCAGCAGAATAGATAGTAAGTGATTTAATTGGTCATTTTCAGGCTCGAATATTAGACCTTCCACATTTCATATGGAAGAATGACTCAAAAAAGAAGAAAAATAACCCGAGTAGCATTACTCCACTGAAGCATAAACAGCCGGAATATCTGAATTAGATTTAGTACTTCGTCTGGTCTTTAGAGATCCGCAAAAATGTTGTAAGTTTTGGAGTCAGCTAGGATTAGCCTCACGGCTGAAACCCCTGCAGCAACAGACATTACACTAAAAAATGTGATATTGAGCCAATGCCAGGATTTTTGTGGCATTGAAAGCTTATGCTTCTTGGCCATTAGGTACATATGATTTGCGAGGATAAATGTGAGTGGAAATGTGCTGAAGGCCCCTGTTAAACTCATGAAATCTCCGAGGAAAGGTAGAAGAGCTGACACTAAGGTGTTTACAGTTAGGTAACCCCCTCGTACGAGAACTCTGAATGAGATATGGCTTGGAGAAAATGCACCTCCTTTAGTTGGACCAAACTTTGTATCCAAGTATTCGTACATTGGACTCGCAAATATCTAGAATATCCAAAAGAAAGAAAAACATTGTTAGTGCAGTAAGAAAGGTGAAGGTAGTCAGAATGGGAAAAGAAAAGGCATCCCCTCCCATAGATGGAACAAAAAAATCAGGATGAAGATAAGTACATGTAACGCGATGACAGACTGCAAAAAGGCTGAAATGTTGGCAACTGCTTTCACCCATACTGGACCTGAGACATTGTTAAGAAGGTATGACGATGTTTCGTTTCCATAAGCCCAGTATCCCATTAAAGTAATAGCGTACATAGGTACAAGTCCAATTGTGAACTGAAAGACCAGAGCTTTCACCATGTTGCCAACCACCGGCTGTTTCACTGTTGCCTGAAAATAAAGAAGAAAAAGGTGAGAAGTTTACTAACACTTGCATCAACTTTGAATAAATATATAAGTCAAGTTACAAGGTTGAAAATTTGGAATATATATCAGTACTAAAGAGGCAATACTCCATTTGTAAATTCTGGTTGATTGGCTAAAATAGTGATGAGGGGTAGGCTTAGTTAGGAAGATAACCGCAAAATTATCCTGGTCACACAAAAGCTGTGACGCTTAACAGTCTAGGGTGTATATATAATGGATAACATTTTAGATGAGTTGTATATTGTATTCTAGACAAATTATCCAATAACGCGCATATCATTTGCTTGACCAACCTGTATCTCTGGAAGCATTCCTGTATTGAATGAGAAAAAGAGATTTGCAAATCCACCGATACAGGAAAAAATTTTGGTTGCTGTTGTACCCGTAATGTTGTAGTCTCTAGGTGCAGCCTTCTTGCCTACAATAATAGAGAACTTGTTTTAGATTAAGAAAATCTATCCAAGAAAATCTAAGAGTTGCAATACAGTAGATCAAGAAACTACTTGATCAAAGCTCGCCGAAGAGTAGATTATAAGAGCAAAAAAGATAGGAATTGCAGTCCTTACAAAACCAAATAGGGAAGAGAAAATATAAAAGTGCAAAGGAATAAGAACTAAGAAGTGATTGTTGCTTTTTTCGAGTAGGACTAATAACTGTTCTTTTTTTAAGGAATGAGAACAGAAAACAGCTATGTTCATCTTTATGTTATGTTTCGGCTAATGAGTAGGTTTTCTTGGACAAATATACGTGAGATGATTTCAGAAGTACCTACCGTCATTAAGCGCCAATATAAATGCTATGACGATGTATATGATACTGAAGAAATTTGAAAATCCTAGCCAAATCCTCAGAGCTGATAAATGTGGTACACCAAAGGCGAACAAAGCGCAAACAAACCCAGCTATAACAATGAAGTAAGGGAGCTTCATTACATGATCATCCCTGAAAAGAACGTACATAGCCTGTGGAAATGAGAAAGAGCATCAAAGACGAACAGTGGACATAACATTACACCATCCTGTGTAAAAAAAAGAGTTGCAAAAGCAAAGTCCTATTGATGGAGAGACTTTAATTTCTTCAGTGTTAGTCTACAGAACCACGCACTTTGAAAACAAAACACCAAAGTAACTAGATACAAATTGCATCTTTCACACTCAGGTCAGCGGCCTTACCTTGAGAGCTTGACCAGCTAAAATGATATAACCCGTGTTAATCATGAATAGATTTATGTACTGCAATGCCCATGTAAGAGCATAGGCATTCTTTCCTGCAATTTAGAAGTAATACCAAGTTATAGCATATAACTACTAGTGATCATCTCTTACAGCTAAACAGAAATTTTTTAAAAAAGTAACAAAAGTCTCAGTTACTCGAATATACCGTAGATATGGCCAGCAAGATCTCTGTATCTGATATGTCTCTTTCCACCAAGCTCATGAATTTTGGCAAGAAGAACATTGGCATACAACGACAAAGCCGCTGCGAAAACCAAACCAACTGAACCTCCTACCCAACCTAAAGGAACCATAACCGTGCCGGAATATCCCAATACATACGCACTGTTTATACCGGTGGTAAGTATAAACGCAATTTGCAGCCATGAATCTATACATTTAAAACAACAACATAAAAATCAAATAAAAATCACAAATACATAATTATTGAATTAACTACTAATAAATCAACAAAACAATTCATGGATTTTTTTTTAAACACATCAACAACATAATAAATCCTTATTCTATTTCCATTATTTCATCAAAATCAACATAAGAAATTACCTTGACTAATTTGATGAGCAGTTTCTGGCACTTTGACATCCGAGCTTTCAACATCTCTTGATTTTCTCATACCAGAATCAAACTCCGCCATTGCAATTTTCTTTGCCTCCTTTTTTTATTTTTATTTTCTTCCTCAATTGAAATTCTTCAATAGAGGTATAAAAAACGAAGGAACACTAATATAAACAACTTCAATAGATTTTACCTTATATGATTCCTCTTCAAACTCGGATTGGATTTCCTATTTCCTTAAGGAAACAAAAATCCTGGTGGAATCCTGATACGTAAAGAGATTTTTCTTTTCTTTCTTTCTTTCTCAGGAGACGCAACCAGGGATTTGAGGAAATGCCAGAGAAGAATTGGCGCGTCTTGAGTTGCGTGAAACTCTAAATATGGAAAGATTAACGATGTGTATATATCGACCATTAATGGGCACGTGGCGTAGGTGTCACTTGTGATATAATATTTTAGGGTTCTTATTGTTTGCTGTTGAGTATATATGAAAATTTAATAGACTGGTCGTTAGAGAAATAAAAGGGAATCAGATGAGATTATTATTGAGATATCCTTGTCGTTATTATTGTTTAGTCAACTGATATTTTCTTCCCTCCATATTTCGCCTTTCTTATCGACAGAGAGAGAGAGAGAAGGAAGGCGGGCTCATCTTTTTTGACTTCAACACACCGTTGAAATGCATGGCGTGTTTTTTCCGCAGCAATTTAAAATACGGCGGTATGCATGATTGGGAGGAGAACCTTTCAGTGGGTGGGTGGCTGTGGCTCTACTTTCTTCTCTTGTCTACTAATTTTTTTTAATCTGATTAGTAATCTCCTCAAAAAGGGGTGGTTGCGGGGGCTCTTAACTGTAGTAATGTTGTCATATCTTTAATTATATATTCCCTCCGTTCCATTTTACTTGTTATTTTAGGGTTTCTTTTGTATTCCAAATTAGATGATAGTTTTAATTTTTTTCCCAATTTTCACTAATCTATCCCTGCTTTGGAATCACACCAGATAATTAATTCTCATGGTAATCAACAAAAAACAATTACTCTATAATATTTAAATATACCCCACGGAGGATATATACTCAATCTTGTACATCCCAAGTACATTACTATGGAATTGATAACTTTCCCTATATTTTAGAAACACAAAACTAGGTTATTTAACTCTTTATGTAGGAATTAATATGGGTATTATTGGAAAGATTTTACTCTCTCTGATATTTCTTAATATCCGTGAAAAATCCTACAACGTCAAGTAAATTGGAACGGAGGGAGTATAAATGTAAGCTTGAAAGGATGTTTGAAAATGTGTAATCACATGAACTTGATGCCCGGTCTAGTAAGAAGATCCTTGACCCCTACTTGCTCAGACAGAGAGAGATAATGTCCCTCTAGGCCTCTATAAACCGCTGGTTGTTTTTTTTTTTTTTTTTGGGGGTGGGGGGCTTATGAGGTCATGAAATAGTAATGCATAGAGTCTATTATCCTCGTATTTTATGTAATGTAATACCTAATCTACTCTTAATATGATTAGTGCTAATTAAATTGTTTAAGCTAACTAATCAGTATTAGTGAATATATTACACTAATCAAATGATTAGTCTTTTGGAAATCAAAACTTCCTGGATTTTAATTTTGAAGAACGAAAAATGGTGATTTTGGTGAATTTAAAAAAAAAATTTGAAGAAAAATGATGAAACCCTTCGTCACAAAACTCGGGATAACCTTATAATCAACTCCCAACATCAATTTTATCGATTAAAAACCGTTAAAAATTAGTGCAAAATCTGAATATTTTACATGTTACGGCTGGGAAAATGTGTTGACCCAGCCGTAAATACGTAATTACGGTTTGGAACTCAGGAACTCCCAGGCGTCAACAGAAAAAACGGATGGGAAGTGAAGAACTTCTGGCCGTTATTCTTCCTAGAATCGCCTGAGTCTGTATTACGGCTGGGATAACATATTTTTCTCTTCCGTAAATAAATATATGTGAGTTGAGAAATTCTGAATTTCAACATGAATACATACTACGATTAAAATTAGTAATACTTTCACTAATTAGACCACAATAAAACCCATTACGTACGTAATAAATCCACATTACAAAGTTGGTTTTAATAACATCCCCTTCGATGTATCAAGAAGTCTTTGATGAGGGCGAATTGAGTTTCGAAGTTGAAATTATAACCTTTCCATTTTCTCCATTCCTTCTTAGCTTGAGCTACGACTTCTCCATCAGTCTCACCTCTAAGTCGAAGTTGCTTGCACATACAAAGTAAAGCCATATATTCTTCCAATTTTGTTCGCGTATGTCTGAAAATCGAAGATACAATTCAACTCCATCGCGGTAGTTAGTGTTACCTGTTTCACTACAAAAAAATTCAAAAATCTTACTCCAATATGATTGACTTGGTAAACCACGTTTCCTTCGTTCTTCTTTCTTCTTTGGATAGCATAGCACAAAATTTTTGCAAAGAGATAAGTCTTCTTCCAAAGTAAAGTTGGGTTTATCCTTTAAGTACATTGCATTGAGTTTGTAGGAGTTTTGGTGGAGATTATTGATGTAGAATGTGTGATTTTGATTTGGAATGGGTGGTTATATGGAGGTGGAGTTATTTAAAGTTTAAATAAGTGGTTGAACGACTAGAATCTTCTATAGATCAGTCTTCAAACAGATTCAAAATTCAAAAAACTAGCTAATATAATGTGGTACAAAAGGAAATTATAGGTGTTTACGGCTAGGAAATCGAAAGCTCGACCCAGTCGTAATTCTATATAAACCTGCAGGGTTTGTGGTGTGTTAGATTTACGGCTAGTATTTCTGGCCATAATAAGAGTTGTTACTTTCTGTCAGAATTATGGCCTGGATATGTAGCCGTAACTAGGAGCCATTTTCTTTTTGGGTTATCAGAGTAATATACATCTAGGTAATTTCCAACCGTAAGAAGATTACGGATGGGGTTCCTAACCGTTCTGACATTACGGTCAGGAACTTGAAAGGTCGACCAAGTCGTAAACAAGATTTGCAAATTTATGTCAAAATTACAATTTGGAATCCTAACCGTAAAAATGATACACGGTCTGGATATGTAGCCGTAACCAGGAACCATTTTCTTTTTGGGTTATCAGAGTAATATACTGCTAGGTATTTCCTAACCGTAAACATTTTACGGATGCTTTTCCTAACCGTTTTCTAGTTAACGGCCTAGAGTTTCTAACCGAAAAACTGTGCAAGTTTATTTGACAACAATTATATACATTTTCGGCTAGGTTATGTGAAGCATAGATTAGACTAATGGAAAGCCGAAACCTCTCTTCTCAGATCGGCTCCTTTGGGGTCGATCTAAGAAGATCAATCAACACCCCACTAGTATTTTCTTCTATATTCTCTATTTTAGTTCTTTTCACTTGTTTTTTCTACGGATTAAATCTTTCTCTGTTTGTTCTTGCTATTTCGGGTTTTTCTAGATCTGTGGTTGTCTATTGAAGGTATGATTTGTGTGAGAAGGTTGCAGAGAATACCGACATCTTCAATTTGGATATGTGATCAAAACCTAGCAACAAAATCAGATTTAGTGTTGTACCCAGATCCACCGGTTCAAATCAGATCGATTTATCTCTCTGTTTTTGGTGATGATTGGGTTTCAATTATTATTGTTTTAGGATTATTTGAATTTAATGTTTATGGATGTTTCCCCAATCTGGTTTTTCTTGGTTATCATAATCTAGGTTTGGATGTTAGATTTAGTTTCATCCTTGCAGTAACAGGTTCTCATGAGTCACCAGCAGCAGATACAAGTTCTAAGACACTAGCAACATTAATGAAGACACAGAAGACACCAGAAACAAAGAGTTTCAGGCCGATTCCGATAAAGCCCCAGACCGATTCAGACATATTGCGTCCTCTGGTGACCGATTTAGGTTATCAATGTTACTGTTACTTTGAAAAAATTCTTGACAAATGGGTGGATCTTTGGATCTTTTTATACCTAGGTCAATTATTTTACCATGTTTTTAGAAAAAACCTTGAGAAATGGTTTGATCTTCGGATCCTAGCTTCACAAATTGTTGATTCGCTATGTGGTTTGGATAAGTTACTTTCAATCCAAATCATGCCATTTAAACTTGTTCTGCTTCTTAGGAGACTGTCTGCAATGGTTAGGATTCTGTATCATATATGGTTTTGTGACTTCGTTGTTATGTGCTTCGCATGTGAACGTTTGTTTGAAATTCTTGTAATCTCTGGTAATCATTTGGTCAGTCCTGTAACCGTTCCCGATTCTAATGGAAAGACTAACATTCATTCATACATGAAAAGTTATAAAAATTCATACATCCAAATCCATAACCAAACAACGAAAATAGTAAATAGACAAAGTCTTAGATAATAAAAAAATCCATAAAGTAAAATAATAAAAAGCGAGTAAATAGTCATTCACTTGATTCCTCCTCCGAAGACGAGCGCAAAAACGAATCCAAATCGTTCTTTTTCTCCTGTTCCACAACTTGTTCTACAACTCTAGATCTTTTACCTCTTCCACTTCCACCTTTAATTGGAGTCTTTTTACCTCCACCACGTCCACCTCGAGCACTTATTCCAGCACGACCACCTTTTTCACCTCGACCACGGCCACCTTTTTTATCTCCACCTCGACCACCTTTTCCTTGCTTTGATTGAACTTGCGCACTGGAGGGAGTATCCGACTCTTTGCTAGAAGAAGGAGACCTATCCCTATTACCTATCCTTGATCGGTCCTCTTCATAAGCATATAGACCTCCTTTCTCAGGTATTATTATGCCTTTAACTCGATTCTGCAATAATCTTTGTTCAGGGACCGTTAACTTCTCGCCCGAATTAATCATACGGTTCATGTCCTTGACCACCCAATTAACTCGTTCAACCTATTTTTTCATATCAAATACACATACTGTAATTATTCATAGATAATTAAAAAAATAACATATAAAAAACAAAAATATTAGTATACGTACCACCATCTTCTCCCAATCATCTTCTTCAGTCATTGATGTCCTTAATTTTGAACTCTCTGCCTTCTTGAAGTGTCTCTGCGCTTCTGGATCCAAATTTTCCACATAAGGATGAGCCTACTCTTGTTACCATTCTATGTAATTCGCATCCGCTTCGTAAGTCCCGTGAGAAGCTTCAAGCGCTCTTCTATTCATTTGGTTTACTTCTTGGGAACGAGCATTCCAATGCTCGATCAACGGTGCTGGTTCATAGGTCAATCTGACATCTTTGTCCTTAAATTGAGAGTTAGCTACGCTCAGTTTAAAACGAAAGTCTTCGGGTACAATTTTCTGGACAATACCAATTTGGCGGAGCGTTATACGAGGATCTAAAATGACGAACCCAGTTAAATGAAATAAAGGTCCCACATAGGTCGCCACATTAGAAAATACTCTATCACCAACTTCATCTTCTCTATCCTCATCAAGTTTCAAATATGGATCAAAAACCACATCATCAGTTGTCAAAGCATCCAACTTTTTCCCCATTACGACCATTTTTGTCTCTTTAGCCTTGTGTTGGGTCCCTCCAAAGGGGTATCTTCCTCCTGTAGGTTTCTCTAGAGCCCATTTTGTATCCCGAGAAGGCCTCAAGCATTTAAAATGGTCGTAAGCCCATGACTACGATTTTTTTTTTATAAATAAGATATTACACACAAACCAATATATAAAAGTAAAATAAATAAACATTTGTTTTAATAAAACAAAAAGATACCTGGATAAGAGCAACAAATCACATAATTTGTGTTTTGTTCCACCTAGAAGCTTTGCAAATATTGTCCATCACACTAGCAAGGAGGGAGGTGCCCCACGAGTACCTAGGTACCTCGTTTGTTTCCGGATCGAGACTGAGAGTCTTTAACCACCGCAAATAACAAGCATTTAACTTATTTCCTAATAAATCGGGAAAAAATACGGTCCGAAGAGCGTGCAACAAGTAAGCTATAACTGTATGTCTAGCTCTTTCTGCGTCCATCACCACCACTCCACTAGAAGTCTTGCGGTCAGAATCCTCAAACCTCTCCCTCAAACGAACCATATTAATCTTCCTTGCCACGTTAACTGTTTAACGAGGTTCACCCGGTTGACTAAATTCCCTTTTAGCTCTATGCGGGGCTCCATACCTATCTCAAACTCTTCTTCTGCTTCATCTTTACCCCACTCAAGACAGTCTTTCGCAAATACACAAAGCTCATCACAAGGAATAAAATTGTTGAAACTCTCAAACACGTCCTTTCCTTCCAAAGCAAGACCGGTGATTTGCTTTGCATCATCCTGAGTGATAGTCATTTCGCCGAATGGGAGTAGAAAAGTCATGGTTTCGGGCCAGAATCTTTCTCTAAAACCATAAACTATCACAACATCATAGGTCTTCTACAAAGCCTCGATTCTAGACCATAACCCCAAAGCTTTTACCAAAGCTACCACGTTTGGATGCTCTTTCTCCAACGGACAAAACCTTTGTGCTTTAGTTTACGGACCGCTTTATCGAGAAACTATAAAGAATATAAAATTTTGGTTGTTATAATTAAATATCCATAATAATATGAAAATAACATATATTAAGTTTGATTTATTACCTTTGCGGGACAGACCTTAGAAGCCCATGATGACTGGTAACCAAACAAGACATATCTATATTTTGGCTCACTCCAAGATCTCCCATTCTTCTTGGGAGGTAAAAACACCATAGCATCAATGATTTGTCTTGTCGTTTCTTTTGGTGCATACTTCTTCTTTTTACTCTTCTCCTCCCCAACTACAGATTTACCTTTATCATTAGCAGCACCACTAGAAGTGCCAACTTCAGTTCCTCCAATAACAACAAGTACACCTTCACTTCCTCCAACAACTCCATCTTCAGTTCCTCCATTAACAGCAAGTACACCTTCACTTCCTCCACCAACTCCAACTTCAGTTCCTCCGGTAACAGCAAGTACACCTTCACTTCCTCCACCAACTCCAACTTCAATTCCTCCACCTGTGGAAACTACAACTTGACTACCTAAAGCAGTTCCAGCTCCAACTCCATTTCCTCTACCTTCACTTCCTCCACCAGTCACAACTCCACTTGCATTCCTTGCGTTTGCACCCAATGGTCTTGTGTGACGAGGTTGCGGAGTCGGGTCACTACAAGGTGTTACTTATTGTGGTATTTTCTTTTGCTCTATTCAAATACAAACAAGACCAAACACCAAAAGTAGATAAGTAAAAACGGTTGGGAAATCTAGACATAACCAAGCGGTGACACTGAAAACGGCTAGGAAAAATGGACAGTCCCAGACGCAAACAAAATTACGGATGGGATATTTAGTAATCGACCTAGACGTAAAACAAATAACGTCTAGGAAACATAATTTGCGGCTTGGTTACTCAAATTACGGATAGGAACACCTATACGTGAAATATACAGCTGGTTTAATATTCAACACAGTAGCACATACGGCTAGGTTTTATATAAAATCGGCTAGGAAACTAACTTTTACGGGTAGGAAACAAAATTATGGATAGAAACGACTTAGACGTAAACACTACCGCTGAAAAAAAACTCGAACACATGAGAATATACGGCTAGGAATAACCTATCCGTAAACAACTTGTTGCGGATAGCTTTTCTCAATCTCGTACGCATCGACTATTTTACGGTTGGGAGTTCTTATAGATCACAACCGTAAAACATACATACGGCTGAGACTTCTTGGATATCCCAACCGTAAGACATATATACGGCTGGGAAAACAATAGATCCCAACCGTGAGACCTATGTACGGCTGGGAATACAAGAACTCTCGGCCTTAAGCATTTTCAGAAACTGTACCTAAAATTTATCTGAAACCAAAAATGTAAACATAACCTCGGATAGATTACCAATTTAAAAATGTCAATGAATTTATCTGCCTCTGTGTAAGATAAATTATGTGTATAGTATCGTACAGGTATTAAAGACGAACAAACCAAATAAATATGAAAGAAGGAATGGTGTATATACATGACATGGAGTGGAGTTCCAATCATATCATATAAGACGTCAAAACCCCAATAAATCTACATTAAATTCAACAAATAACTCACGTGCATAATGCATTTATCCGCTAAAACTACAACGGCATGCCCCTAGAACCTGGACTTTAGGATCAAAGCAAGTGCAACATCCAAGTTCAACACACCAGGCACTTATTTTCCACTAAACGTAAACGAATACAAAGATCGATAGGATATACAAAAGAGAAATATATGTACCTGTAAGGCCAAGTCTACCCGATCAGCTCAAAACAACTCAAAACATAAAATGTATCTTCATGGTACTTGGATGCATGGCTCACAATCCAAACACGAGAAAGACTTGGAAGCATCTGATCCCGAAAAAACAATGCTCAAAAAATATCCATAGAATATGATTCCCATGAGGTAACAGAATCCAAAGCATTTCGTCCATCCAAGTATTTTCCTGGATATTCTTGGATGTCAATATGTTTCCTAACTTAACCTTTAAATCATGGCAATTCTGGCCTCCAATATCCAAAGCATAAAACAACTGTGTCTCGTGCCTAATATGTGTTGGTGTATTTGTTCATGAACAAAACGATTTTAGAACTTAACCCACTCAAGTATGCAAACGGGTACACATATCTAAGTAATCGGAATTGGTCTGGGTTCGCCAGTATGCAAACGGGTACACATACCTAGAGTTCTCGTACCTAGTATGTTCGCCAGTATGCAAACGTGTACGCATACTGTCGTTCACGACCAACATCAGTTGAAATTAGTACGCATACGGGTATGCATACTAAGTTCCCGGACGTGGAATATATCTACAACAGTTAGCATACAAGTACGCATACTCTGCTACATCCAATCATGGTTAATTGTTCTAAACTCCCATTTCAATCATTCAAACATTTTTAGAAGACGAAAATAGTTGTCTCACACAAACTATTAGCTTCAAAGCAATTTTCAAATGATCAATACGAAACATTCCGAGTCTACATCAAATGACAATCTCACACAAATCATATAATTACCAGGCGATTTTCACATGATCATCTTTTGGCTTTCTTCAAGAATATAAGATGAACTTGGTTAAAGCAAAAGCTTACCAACACATATTTCGAGAAATATGTAAGCGAGTTACACTCAGCTCGAAATATCAAATGTGTATAATAGGAGTATATAACTATACGACTTTTGTGTCAAATAGGAGATAGAGTAGAAATAGACTTTTGAGTGATAGTGTTGATGGTGGTTTTTAGGTCAGGGCTAAAATTGTAAAACCTTGCATTTATTATATTGTCATTCTGCAAAGAGACAGAGCCATGTAAAAATGATGAGTACACAATCTCTTCATTGGCGCATTAATTGAGCAGTTCAACATGTTTACATGAAATTTATCCAGAATGGTGCATGTAGCAACAATCCCAGACATTCTGTAAATTTCGATGCTCCGCCTGTATTATTCATTAATATAGGACTCACTGAATAATTGTTGTGCTGTGTTCCACGGCTGAACCCTTAATGTTGATATGACATGACAATTAGTGTTCACTCGCAGCAGAGTAACATGAATTTCCCGAAGTATCAAGGTTAAGGTCTTTGCATAAAAGTACTCAATCGGAAAGCATACTGCTCTCTGGCAATAAATTCGAAGAACTTTGTGTTAACAAACAAAGTTCAATCAATTTTGTGATAACTCACGAAAATCAAATTTCAACCTAATTAATTTTAGGATTTTGCGCCCGGCGCAGTATATTAGACCCTGTTGGTCGAAACTAAACCTAGGCAAACTAGGCAATTGATCCGTCATGGATTAGTAGGTGCAAAGCCCTACCCAAAATCAGAAAACAAGGAACAAAAGAGGAGCCATGGGAAATAGGAGCAGTAGCAATGGAAGTATTGTCGTGCCATAGGCCAGCCGGCGCCACTTGCAGGTGGCTACACTCCCATGCTGCCTGACCGGCCCCCTCTTTCCCATTGACCAATCATGTCACTTTAAATTTTCCACAAGCGCTAGAGGGGTGGCAGCGCCCTATGTTTGGCCGACCCCTTTTCTTGACCGATCAGGTCGCTTAAAAGCCACCACCATGCGTTGAAGGCCAAACGCACCCTGCCACACCTCCATGTTAATTGGCATGCCAAACATGCCCTGCCGCAACACCATTCTAACTGGCAAGCCAAACCCGCCCTTCCACAACAACATATTAATCAGCATGCCAACATGCCATTCTGCCGCATTAACATACCAATGTGCCACAAATGGCGCCACTACGTGTTAATCCACATTATGTTCGTGGCCAATGCCATAATGGACTCCAATTAGGGTTTCATGATCGAAACAAGACTTTTGTTTCAATAGCATTAGCCGAAACCCTAATTTTTGGTCATAGTCCACAACATGCCACGGGCCACTTTAGCCTTGGCCATGCCGCCAAGCCTTAACTTTGGCCACAACGGAAAATCCTAGCCTTGGCAATGCCGCCAAACCCTAGCCTTGGCCATGCCGCCAAGCCCTAACTTTGGCCACGACGCCAAAACCTAACCTTGGCCATGCCGCCAAGCCCTAACCTTGGCCACGGCGCCAAACCCTAGGCTTGGCCATTCCACCAAGCCCTAACTTTGGCCACAACGCCAAATCCTAGCTTTGGCCATGCTGCAATACCACAGGAGCGGCTATGCTACCATGCCATAGGCGCGACTATGCCATTACGCCGCGGCTATGCCACTACACCATTAACAGGTGCCAACGGAATGTGGCCATAATCAACGACCACCCTCTCTCCTGAATTGCAATCTCAGCCATCCAAATTCGCCACAGAATTGATCGGCCTATGGTAAGTCTTAGGCGACCAAGCAAGACTAACCTAATAACATCACACGCTATTCTTCTGCGACAAGTCTCCTGACTTTGACTTGACACACATGGCTACCTACTACTTAGTTGGCATACAATTAATCAGAATAGCCAGGTCTTGCATACAAGACCCACTCAGCAGTCTACTACACGTTTTCCACAAAAATACTCGAGACATGGTAGGCTGGGAAAAGAGGTTTCGCCTACGTGTTAAACTGCAAGTGCACAGTACCTATTGGAGGCAGGGAAAGTACAGGTCGATCCATAGAGAAATGGAGTGTGTGAAGTTGATTCTAAAGCTTTACTAAACTGATTTCTATATGAGTAACACAAATATGAGTTTGTTTTAGTGTCGATACGACTAGATGAAGTGTGATAGCAATTCTAAGGCAACAGGTAGATTGTGAACAGATTGGAGAACACTAGGGCAGTGAATTCACCTTCTAATCTCATGCTCAGGCAATGTAACTTAAGCTATGTTCTTGTGCCTTCCCTTGAAGGTCCAAATTAGATGTTCATTAACTAATTTTACCAACTCACCCCTAGTATGAGTTGTCTTCTTACAGTACAACTCATCACAGGCTCATAAGCTCATCAATTAACTACTACTCCTAACACATTATAACACAGCAAGAATAAGACCAAAGATAAACATGCTTGACATGAAAATTAGGGGTTTCATCAACACCCTAGCAATTTAATTTAGAACATAATTAAAACACTTAAAACACAAATTAAACTTGGTGCACTGGCTAATCCAGGCATAACCTTTACATTCACTGCTCATCCTCTATTTATACATGCAAAGCCTAACTTACTTCAATTTGGAAGTTAAATGGCGACCCACTCACCCAAAACCTCTGAATTTGTTGTTTCCTCTGCTAATTCGTCTCTGAACTCCATTAATTTGATGTTCCCCCTGCTGTTGACGAAACCCTAACCCTAACTCTTTCTATCTCTCACTTAGCTTCTAGGGTGAAGAAGCTATGAAAGAGATAGAGGGAGACTAGGAGGTGATGAAGGTGGTTGTACTGGTGCGGCTGTGGTGGCTGTGGTGTCGGGGGAAGGAAATGGTGGCGGTGGTGTGGTGTTGTCGGGGGAAGAAGAGAGATGGGAGCTCTGCAAGTTCTGTCGGGAGAGAAAGAGAGAAATGAAGGTGAGGTTGGGGTTTGGTCGATGGGTAGGGGTATAGGTGGTTTTGGTGTTGAGCGGGAGCAGCGAGAAATGATGTGTAGGGTGGAGCGAGCGTTGGATTCAGATGGGCGAGATCTCACGGCTCAAATGGAATGGGCTTGGATCCGGGTTGTGTGCCGGGTCTTGGATTTCTCAAGCCCATGTCTTTGCAAATGGGTTGCTACTTGTTGGGTTGCAACTGATGCGCGCGCGGGCTTTGGCTTTCTGCTCCATAGACGCTTGCCTCCAATTTTCTGCTCTTTTGGCTCCTTAATTTCTCCGAGCTTTATTTACTACCTAAAAATACAAAATTAATTAGTACAAATATTTATTCTTGAAAACAAGGAAAATACAAAATTTGGGATAATATCTGATTTCTGAGCACAAAAGATGAGTTAAATGCCAATAAAAAGGTGTAGAAATATGCAATATTTGGCACTCATCAAATACCCCAAACCTGAATTTTACTTGTCCTCAAGTGAAACAAAAATTTAGGAAATCCTAACTATACCACTGTCGTTGGTCTCTCGAATGCATTTAGCGTATGCACTAAGCCTTTAAACCCCTAGGTGTCCCTAGTGGACGAGTTGTAGTCTCGTGAGGGTTTACCGAGGTGTACCCACAAAACCTTCTCCAACTTCGAGTGTAAAAGAGTCTCAAGCATCCAAGGAGCTATGAGGACATAAAGTTTCTGCATGCTAGTAACACGAAGTTAGAACTACCAAAGAACGCATTCTCATCCCTAAGAGTTGAGCGAGAAGTAACCATACCATATGAAAGAATTCAGATTCGATAGTGATCACAAGCCTCGACTTCTGCCTCACCAATAGGGTTTTATGATAATTGCACTCAAAAAGACCGCTTTTTTTTTTTTAGTCTCTCATGTGTGCAGGCAGGAATAAAGAGAGAAATCCTGCACACGTTGAAGATGAGAAGGGTAACCTTCCGAAATAATTTCTGGAGACTCCACAGAGTTGTGGACAAAAGAATCTTTTCTGATGATCTCTAAGAAAGGAAATCAACCATTAGCAATGATGGGAGTACTCACTTACCTTCTCACCCGATCGGCAATTAATATCACTCTCTCAGCATTCATAGAAACGTCTTCAATCTTTGGTCTTCAACTGCTGATGATGAACTTCTGAACTTCACAAAAACTTGACAAACACATTTTTTGATTTTTTCTGATGAACTTCAACTTCTGATGATGATGAACATTTTTTCTGAACATGAAATGAAAATAACAATAAAACTACTAACCATTTTTTTTTTTAGATTAACTTGAAATGAAAAAAACAATAAAACTCAATCTTCCACACTTGTATTGTCTTGATTTCACAAACTTCATTAATTCTCATCCTATTTTCTTTTCTTTGCATTGTTGCATGTAAACCTTGGACTATTTCAACTTTTCTTCAAATATTCTGATGATGCTCCGCTTGCTGACGACGATGTGTTTCTATGAATCTGTTGATGTTGTTGAGAGGGAGAAAGTGATGCTAACTGCAAATCGAACTACAAGAAGGAGTTTTCATCTTTAAACGTCACCCTCATGATTGACGCAAATTAGCACTCAAGAGATCAAAAATAGTGCTTGAAAGTGGTGCGAAGTTGGGTAGCTCACCATTCCTACCCGGAATTGACGTACGGTGACACACACTCTAACAGATTTTTTGAAGGTCGGTGCCTCGCTTGATGTAAAAATGGGTAGTCTCCACTATGGGTGATCACAATTCTACTACCGAATATCTATACAACACCTAATTCGCCCTCCGGTATGGTTAAATCTAACTTTAACGCTCTAATCAACTAAGAAACCCGATTGTGTTCTCCAGTACTTCCAAGTTCTGTTATTTCGGTCAGACTCTCTATGTAAACATAGCTAGAAGCATGCTAGTGACTCTAAGATCTCTAAAAGTTGGAGGTTTTTATGTACATATTTACAAAGAGTTTTGAAATTTTTGATTTTTGATTTTTGATTTTTGATTTTTTTTTTTTTTTTGATATAAAAGACTAAAAACTCTATATGCAAATGCACCCCCAAACCTAAATCAAACATTGTCCTCAATGTGTCAACAGATGATAAGAATTCAAAAAGTAACATACCAAGAGAACTATGCTGATAAGAGAAAAGGGAAGAGATTACCGGTATGTCGGCGGGAGCAAGGTTAGAACTTCATTAGTCAAGGCTAGAATCCAACATTCTGAGATCTTATTGGATTAGCACAATAAAAAGAAGACTCAACCGATTCAAGATAGAAAATTTAACAAGCCCTACTGGATTATATACAAGAAAAATTCACCATACACCAACAATCTAAAGAGTTGAGGATCAACCCAAAAGAAGATATGTAGAGACATCAACAACCTTACACAAATAGAACATGAGAGCGTAAGTAAGACTGTATAAGTGAATGATTTTCCGCCAAACCTAAACTTGTCAACAGATGTGTTTTTGAGCACAAAATCTTGCATTTTTAAAGGTACATCATGCACTAGGTCTAGTTCAAAATGGACACTTTTAGGAACGGGTAGAGATACACATTCCAACTGTGGATCCCTAAAGGTGTTATACTTTGATGCAAAATAGTCCAAGAGGACTTGGGAAGCACAAAGCTCTAGGCCTAGATTAGGAACTCTCAGAATAGTTGGTTTAAGATTTTTGTGACAGGCCAACCTAGGTTAGGTGGAAATCTATCAACTTGTGACATGGACAGGGGCTACATACATCCAATTTGCTCTTATTCATTTGGCTCTTAACATCATTACACACTCTTCCTAAGTCAAAGACAAGAAGTGCAGTATCATGCTCACAATCATTGAACAAATTAGCAAGTCCCAATTGATAATCATCATCAAAAATTTCAACCTCATGCTTAAGAGAACCAGGAGAAACATCATGCAGTAACCTAGGCATGGAATCAGACACATAAACATTGTTTTCATGCATAGTATCATTGGTGTCAACAAAAATCTCAGCATTCCCCAAGTCACAAACAGGTTGTACAACATGCTTACTTTCAAAGAACAATTGCACAGGCCCAAACTCAGAGTTAACATCGCATACATCTGCAGATTTAGAGGAAGCCTCATTCATGGAAATCGGAGCAAAGCCTAAGGTCTCTGAGTCCACAGGCTCCACCATATTTTCAGCATACACATGCTCTTCTAACATATCATATTCATCATCTGAGTAATATGCATACTCATCCCTATTGACAACATTGGTGTTTTTATTCAACTCATTTTCCTCTAGGTGAGGTTCATATTCAACATTAGTGGATTGACTAAGGGCATACTCCCTTTCTACATTCATCCTTAAGAACATGTTAAGCTGTTCAATTGAAGGGGAGTCTTCACTAGTGGGTATGCATGCTTCACATGAATGATCATTGCATGGTTGTGCACATGGTTCACTACACAAGGGAAACTCAGACATGTTGCTACATGGATGATCTTGCATTGCTTTCCATTCAAGTATAGCATTGTTTTGCTCTATGAGTTTGATATTCTCCATTATCGACTGCATACAAGGGTTTATTGAAGGACAACATTGTTCAACCTCCCATGGTGGTTGATGACACATATGCGCATAATGATTAGGGTATGCGTATTCAAGCTCCTAACCCTGAGAGGGTTCATAATACTCCCTAAAATCATTATGGTCTGTGGGGGATTCATATTGTGAAGCATACCCATAAACACGCTCTCTAATTGACCTATGTGATGATTCTTCATCCCTAATGCCATCCAAAAATCCTATCATGCCAGGCAATAACTTTGGTCACAAAACAAAATAATATTAGCCTAGCATACATGCCAAATACCAGACAACTCCCAGAATGGGTAACTAGAGCACAGGCCAGGCCACAGATGAGGCTAAGAAAATAGACAGGCAGATTCAGAGTTTCAAGGTCATTCAAGTGCGGCACAGCTAATAACAAATTCAGTTAGCCAGTGTATAACTCAAATGTTCACAGGATTTTGCCTTTGCACACAGATTCAAGGATGTATTACTGCTCAGCCAAGACACAAATGCATACGCATAGAACTGATGCTTATAAACAATGATGACCCTCAATCTCAGGCATTACAGATAGACAAGCTTAGCATAGATGCACTATCAGGGGAATGTGCATGGATCCAAGATGTTGCAGGGATTGGGTGACTATCTTGGCAGGGGATCATGGCTCAATAGATTCAACAGGTCAACATGTTATTCAAGGTTTCACAAATCATGTGCAAAGATGCAGGGCAGATGGAACAGATGGAACAGATGCAAGAGATTTCACTCAAGTAGTAATGCACAGAGTAGAGGAGAGCTCAAGATTTCAGCACAATGTAGATATGCAACTGCACATATGCAACAGATAAACAGCAAATGAACAATGTCACACTTTACAACATGCTCAGAGTGTCAACAAAGTCAAGTGATCTCAATTCTCAGAGGTTATACACAGATTATGCTCAAAAATTGCAGGGCAGATAAAGTCAACAAGATCAGTTGATAGGGTATCAACAGGGTCAGTTGATCCCAATTTTCACTGGTTTATGTACCAAAATGTAAGGTAGATGGCTCAACAGGTTCAACAGATGATCACACAAGGTTGTTAACAGCTTTAGTTGACTGAGCAGGGCATGCAAGGTGTCTGGCAACAACTTGGCTCAACAGCTCACACAAGGGTGTAGAGGGCTCAACAGGGTCTGTGGCATCACGTCTGAGTTGATATCAACTGTCTCAGTTGACTTCAACTGGGGCTGCAGCTAACTTGGCTATCCAAGTAGTAGTTCGACTCACACAGCTACAGGGGCTGGAGCTGAGCACATGCTTCAATTTTCACAGGTTATACTTAGGTTACACACAAGCACAGGTTTCAGATGGCAACAATTTTATTCAAATGTCACAGAATCAAGCAACAGGATCAGTTGATAGGGTATCAACAGGGTCAGTTGATCCCAATTTTCATTGGTTTATGTACCAAAATATAAGGTAGATGGCTCAACAAGTTCAACAGATGATCACACAAGGTTGTTAACAGCTTTAGTTGGTGAGCGGGGGCATGCAAGGGGTGCAGCAACAACTTGGCTCAACAACTCACACAAGGGTGTAGAGGGCTCAACAGGGTCTGTGGCATCACGTCTGAGTTGATATCAACTGTCTCAGTTGACTTCAACTGGGGATGCAGCTAACTTGGCTATCCAAGTAGCAGTTCGACTCACAGAGCTACAGGGGCTGGAGCTGAGCACAGGCTTCAATTTTCACAGGTTATACTCAGGTTACACACAAGCACAGGTTTCAGATGGCAACAATTTTATTCAAATGTCACAGAATCAAGCAAAAATCCCAGAGATTGAGCAATACTCAGCAAGTTAGCTAGTTATCATGCATTCATGCCAATAATTTTAAGAACATCACTCAACATATTATGGGCGTCGGTCAACCAAGCAGTTCGCAATGTCATGTTCATGGCATGGTGAAACAATCATTCAGATAGCAACTAATTCACTTAATCAGTTCATATTTATGCACAGCTCAGCTATATGTTGCAGGTTGTTATGCACAACAACTAGTTCAGTACATGGAAGGATTCTACTTGGATTTCACAGATTATGCCATGGTACCACAGGTGCACAAATTCAATGGATGCAACAGTTGATGTCAACAGTGCTATTAGCTAACTTGGTTATCCAAGTTGCAGCTCAGTCTCACAAAACTGAGGTGGAGTTAAGCACATGGCACATAATTCAGGAATGGAACAATCCTTAGCAAGGCAGCTAGTTTTCATGCAAGCATGGTTCACAGATGGACATACAGAGATGGTTTTGACTCAGCTTCCTCAGGAGTAAGCTTATGGGAGTTCAAAAACTACAAATAGAAATTGTGTATGCAGCTTCAGGGGTGACATGCTAGCATATATGTACTTCCGCTATCAAGGGTCCACTCACATGAATGTTATAAATTGCAGGGGCTGCTCAGGGTCTTGTAAAACTCAAGTTCTGCGCCGTTTCCTTCTCTTCCTTGGGCTTGATCAGCAGAGGTTACATGTACCTGCTAGCTTAACAAAGAAATCTCAGTTCCGAGAAATGTGCAGATCAAAGCAAGGGGTCAATATTGATACCGGCATAAACAACTACGAGTAATTTACTGCATGACAATGAGTTATTCCACTTGGTTGCTTAGGGCAGTCCGAATGTGAGCAGCAAAAAGAAAAGTTACATGGTGCAAAAATGTGATATTTGACAGGGGAAAAATGAAAAGCTGTGATGCTTATTTGGACTGACAGGGAAGGGTTGACACAATATGCTTGATATATCACAGGATGATGAAATGCACTTACTTACTCTACAACATGTTAATTTTTACAGATGCTTAGCTATAGATGCTCAGTTGATAATAAGATGATTACACTAAGTTACACTAATAAGGCAATGATGCAGAGATGCAGAGTTTGTGAATGTAAGCTACAGATGAGGTAAACAAGATTAGATGAAAAACTAGCAGATGTATAAATGCAATACCAGAATGCAATAAGGACTGAAAAGGAAACACACAGATGTCAAACACATACAACTAATCTACAAGCAAGAAGCACTAAGATGATACATATGCAATAGAAGATGCAAGAATGCAACAAAAACAGAAAAGTGACAGTTAAGTTACACTAACAAAAGTACACAGATAGATGGTTAACAACTAAGTTACTCTAAGAATGACTAAAAACAAAAATTCAAGGCAAATATATACAGGGGTGAACTGAAATTCAGTGAAGCAAGCAAATGATCAATACAACACACTACCAAATCCCCGGCAGCGGCGCCAAAAACTTGGTAGGCTGGGAAAAGTGTTTTGCCTACGGTTAACTGCAAGTGCACAGTGCCTATTGGAGGCAGGGCAAGTACAGGTCGAATCCACAGGGAGATGGAGTGTGTGTAAAGTTGATCTAAGGGCTTTACTAAACTGATTTCCTAGAGAGGTGATACAAATGTGAGCTGTTGGGTGTCGATACGACTAGTTGGTTGTTGTGACTCTAATCTAAGGTAATAATTGAGCAAAAGGGTGTTGTAAACAAGTTAAAGGGCACTAGGGTGATTGAATTCACCTTCTAATCTTATGCTAAGGAAATATACCTCTGGTTATGCTCTTGTGCCTTCCCTTGAAGGTCTCAACTGGATATTCACTAACTACTGGTTACTAATTCACCCCTAGTATGAGTTGTCTTCTTACAGTACAACTCATCACAGGCTCACAAGCTCATTAGTTACCTACTAATCCTAACACATGATGAAGACAATTAAAACACAAATTCAAATTAAATTCCTAAAACAAAACCCTAAAATTGACTGACTTCTCTCTCATGAAGAACACTCAAATATATACCTCCCAATTGCTCGAAAGTGCAATTAATGAGAACCTGCACTGTTCCCTATTCGATTTCATCTCTGAAACTCCATTAATGCTCTGTTGGTGAAAACCCTAGTTTCAACTATCTCAACCCTAGCTTCTAAGGTATGGGAGAAGCTACTGGTGGAGATAGGTAGAACTAGGGGTGGCGGAGCAGGCGGCTACTGGCGCTGATGGTGCTGGTGTCAGGGAAAGGAGATGGTGGTGGTGATGTTGGCTCTGCCATGGTCGGGAGAAGAATGGGATGGGTTTTCTCTGAAACTGTCGAGGGAGGAGAAAGAGAAGAGAAAGAGAAATGGGTGTTTGGTCGATGGGTAAGGGAGTTGATGGTTTCGTTGTGAGGCGAGAGCAGCAAGAGATGATGCGTAGGGTGGAGCGACCGTTGGATGCAGAAGATAGATTGAATCTCAATGGCTCAGGGTGAATCGGGTTGTGGACTCGGGTTATGGGCCGGGTCTTGGATAGCTCGAGCCCATGTCTTGTAAATGGGTTGCTACTTGTTGGGTTGCAACTGATGCGCGCGCGGGCTTTGGCTTTCTGCTCCACAGACGCTTGCCTCCAATTTTCTGCTCTTTTGGCTCCTTAATTTCTCCAAGCTCTATTTATTACCTAAAAACACAAAATTAATTAATACAAGTATTTATTCTTGAAAACAAAGAAAATACAGAATTTGGGATAATATCTGATTTCTGAGCACAAAAGATGAGTTAAATGCCAATAAATAGATGTAGAAATATGCAATATTTGGCACTCATCAAGACATCAAACATGTCATAAACTGGGGGATGCTCATCATGGTATTGGTCTGGCGGTTTACAGCGTGCGGCGTGCAACACGCCAATTATATGAAAGTGTCAGGAAAGCAGGAAGTTAGTGGCGACAAGGAGTAGTGGGTGTAAACTAACCCGTTTCCTTCATAGTGGGGACGTGGATTCTAGCATTTACACATTACCCCACTTCTCCATCACTCAACTTATCCCACTTCCTACGAGATCAGGGTGCGTTAAATTATGACTTGTATAAATAGGTTTCTACCTATTTCGACCAGACAACAGTTTTGGTTAACAACAACACAAGTATCCAGAAAAAATACCAAAGAACTGATAGCTTACATTCCGCAAGCCTGTTCCATATTCTGATACAAGTCATAAAACAACCACACCTTCAGAATTAACCATTCTGGTCTCAACACCTTCTTTGCTTCCCTCCCTAAGACCAACCCTTCTCCTTCACTTTGTGACCGAAGCAAGACTAGAACGGCCATTTCTTGGTTTAGTCCAGGATGTACAAATTGATCTCTCGAATCTAAAGTACTCTCGTGCAGTGCATTTTTTTAGGGTTTAGATTCGTTTCTCGGCGGCACACCCATATTTACCAAAACCAACAGAATCAGTTTTTACCCCAAAACAGATAGATGAGTTCAAGTCTCCACATGCCTTTTGTTGATGAAGTTCCACAAGCTCCCCTTAGTAGTTCTGCATCTTCAATCGATGAACGCCGTGAAGTCTAAAGCTCAACTGCACATTCTATCCTAATCCGAGACTTATGTATAAGTAGACTAGAAATCAAAACTTATAGTTTCGGAAACTAATTAAACTTGACCATCAAGATTGAGATAACAACGCTTGCGAGTTCGACCGAGCGGTGCTCTAACAGTTTTAAATCCAGAAATTTGGTGTAGTGTTTGTTAGAGCACTGCTCGATCGAACTCGCAAGCGTTGCTATCTCAAGCTTGTTGTCAAGTTTAGTTGCCAAAACTATAAGTCTTGATTTCTAGTCTACTTATAGCTAAGTCTCGGATTAGGATAGAAAGTGTAGTTGGGCATTAGACTTCACGGCGTTCATCGATTGAATACGGAGAACTACTAAGGGGAGCTTGTGGAACTTCATCAACAAAAGGTATGTGGAGACTTGAACTCATCTATCACTCAAAATTCTATCTACTCTATCTCTTATTTGAGACAAAATTCGTATAGCTATATAGACTTCATTTATACACATTTGATATTTCGAGCTGAGTTTAACTCGCTTACATATTTCTCGAAATATGTATTGGTAAGATTTCACTTTAACCAAGTTCATCTTATATTCTTGACGAAAGTCAAAAGTTGATCATGTGAAAATCGCTTGGTAACATCTTACATGATTTGTGTGAGACAGTCATTTGATGTAGACTCGGAATGTTTCTTATTGATCATTCGATCACTTGAAAATTGCTTTGCAGCTAATAGTTTGTGTGAGACGGCTATTCTCGTCTTCCAAGAATGTTTCAATGATTGAAATGAGAGTTTAGAACAATTGGATTTAAGCATAGTATGCGTGCTTGCATATATGTAATCCATGTTCGGGAATCATGGTATGCATACACGTATGCGTACTTGATTTTGAGAAAGTCCGGGAACCTGGTATGCAAACCGGTACGCGTACTGGCGTAAGGTTCAGGCCCTGGAATTTCTGTTGAGTTTGGATGGTACACGTACCAGTTCGCATACTGGCAAAACCCAAACTTGGTCCGGCTACTTATGTACGCATACCCGTAGGCATACCTAATTAGATGATGTTCTAAAATCGGTTTGTTCATGAACTAATACATTTATATAATAAGGAATGCAATCTTTTGCAAACCGTGGCTATAATGTTCATGACTTGATTTATGTGAATCAAAATCGATTTTGCTTCAATTGTGTCTTGTATACTTCTATGAGAATATAAACAATTGAACAACTCTAGAACTAGTTTCATTTGAGTAATTTGAACTAGTTATGGTTAAGATGAATGAGGTTGATATGAAAGTGTTCATATGGCTAGCTTCGATTAACTATTTTTGAGCCAACAAGGTGTACACGTTTAGGTACGGTTACATAAACCTAAATGAAGGTACATTCATTTGTGTGTAACAAGCTAAGTTCGATATAACGGTTGAAAGATATGAGCTTGAGTCTAATCAGGTTTTCATCTAACAATGAATATTGAATGCTTTATTACCAAGGTAACATTGATTTCAAACCTTGATTTGAAGACTATATAAAGGAGAAATCTAGCAACTGGGAAACCTAATCCCCACACCTCATGTGTGATACTAGTTGCGACTATAGTCGATTCTCCTTTAACCTTAGGTTTTTCATGAAACCATGTAGGTTAACGACTTGAAGACTTCATTGGGATTGTGAAGCCAGACCCAACTATTTTCTCTATAGTTACGTGATTTGATCTTGCATCTTCTATCGTATTGAGTACTATCTTCTTTAAGATTGGCTCGAGATTTATTCTCCGATAAGCAAGATAAAAAGTAATCACAAACATCTTCGTTTCATCGTTTGTGATTCCACAATATCTTGTTTCGCTACCATACGATTAAGATTATTGTGAGGTGATTGATATTTCTAGGTTGTTCTTCGGGAATATAAGTCTGGTATATCTATGTTATTTCTTTTTCGTATTATATTTTGTTATATAATAGAAATATCACAGGTTGTGCGTAGTTCAATCAATTAGAGAATCCAACCTTTGGTTTTTGATTACATTGATTGACACTTGAACATTGGTCTTTGGTACCGTTCAAGTTGTTTCACATAATAATCAGGCTCGCGGATTTCTATTTGTTTGATTTGAACAGGGATACGAACTCTTTGATATATTTCCATTGATTGAGTCTGACTGTCTAGTGGATTCTCTCAGATTTATATTGGAGTTTGTCCATACATATTTCTAAGCGAAATATTGGGTGTGGTTGTTATACCCCTACTTTTTCAATTGGTATCATAGCAGGCAAACACGTTTAAGACCTCATAAGTCTGTGTTTGTAGCGATCTGACTCTGTGGACTGAAATTCATCTCTTGGTTTTGACGCATACTAAAATGTCTTCCAAAGCTTTTAATTATGCCAAATGTCTTGGGCTTACCTCAAAGGATAACTCTTTAAATGATTCTTCTGAATCCCAAGGTAGAAAGTTTGTTAACATTCCGTCAAATGAGACATTTGACATTTTGTCAGAAGCTGAAGAGAAACTCACTAGAACTTTAAAAAAATCTACTAAGACTATTGATTTTCATAATCATGCTCAACTTATTGATGAATTTGAAAAGTCTCTTGGTCGAGAACGGGAACTCTATAGTATCATTGGGTCCTTCTCCAACAATATCGAAAAACTAATTCAAGAAACTACCCTACAACGTGAAAAAATTAGTGTTCTTGAAAATATTGTTAAAGAAGATTCAATTAGAGAAAAACGTTTGATCGAGACGCATTCATCTGATCTAAACAGACTTCGTGTTGAAAAAGAGAAACTGAGTGCATCCCTTATTCTAGCCCAGATTCAGTGCAAATCCAAGGAAAACTCTGCTTTAATGAGAAAATCTTCTGTGCCGATCACTAATTCCCAGACAGAATTACAGTACATGAAGAAAAGTTCTCTAAAGGAAGTTCCTGCTAAGAAGTGTTTACATAACTTGCAGTCTTCTAATATGGCTATAAAACAGGTACCTTCGAATGTTTCTCTTCTACGAACCTGTTCTTTATGTGGAAAAAAGAATCACTATGTTAAACATTGTTTTGCTAGAAATAAACAGATTTCTGATCTTCAAAATATACATCTTTTTACTGTCAACAGAGTAAACTGTCTGACGACATCTACAATGGATTTCATCCCTGCAGAAAGCTATATCTTTCATAAAAGGGATTTCAATGGTCACTCATTTTGAAATCTCTACAGAAATCGTGTTTCTCCTTATGGTGCAAACTCTTACACCACAAAAATACGTGATAGACACATTTTTGTGTCTGAATTGTCCTCAATGTCTCTATTGTTAGTGCTTGATTTTGTACTTATTTTGTTTTTTTTATGTTTGTGTAGGTGTTTTTGGAGAAATACAATTGTGTGGAAAAAGTTGCTCAAAAAGTGATGTTTGGAACCCATGAGAAAAGTATTAAAGGCACCCACATTTTGGACGTACCCCCATGGCTATTTGCACCCCTACTCTGGATAGGGGCTACCTTTCTTCCTCATGTACAAATAGAAAATGGCGGGAAATTTGGTTTCAACAGTAAAGGATTTATTATCTTTAACATAAGAATATCTTCTTGCCTTATAAACAGGAAGTTGTGAAGAAAAAGGAAGTTATCTTGTATTAAACAAGAAAGATATCCTTAGAAGATTTTATCTTGGATTTTATTCTGCGAATTAAAGAAGATATGGGTTTAGTAAAGAAATATAGAGAATAAAGAGAAAGAAAAATTCATGAAGATATTTTTAATTAAAAAGAAAAAGATTTTGGAGTTATGGAAGAATATATTTGAGTAATGTGTATTTGTGTGTATAAATAGAGAGCTAGAGAACACATTTGAGGGGGGGAGTTTTGGAGAGAAAAGAAAATCACTGCTTTAATAATTTTCTCTCATTTTCATCATTTGTAAACACTTTGAGCAATAAAAATAATTTTTGAGCGTGTTTCCAACATGATGATGAGCTAATTCTCCCACAACCAAGGCAATGAGGAAGCTACTTACGCATGAATAATTGATAATTATTTATTTTCTCTAATTTATAATTTATGATTTACTCAATCACTGCTTTTGCAGAGTTTTTAATTGTTTGCATAATTTCCTTCATTAGTTGTGATTCAATTAGATAGGTTATGCTTTGTATTAAGATAATCTATGCTTAGGGGATACAATTAATTTTTGAGAATTTGTCTGATTATATGTGAATTAAGAAATAAGGGACTTAAAAGATAATTAGAGTTTTGGCTTATTTACCATAATTTATTCATATGTAATAGTGGAATCAGTGTCTTGGTTATTCCTAATATTCCGTGACAATATTTTGTACATATTTTTATTTTATTTTAGTTTATTAAATCCTAAAATCGATTTCAACAAGTCCGGGTGAACGACAACTCTATTTACCACTATATAAAATTCGATCAATTTTTTTGCCGCCGACGCAGACTTGTGTATAGATTTGTTTTAAGGTTTTCATTTTTTATTTTTATTATTTTTTGTTCCTTTTTACGCATTTTGGTATTCTCTATTTGCTTTCAGACTTGGTGCGGAGCTTATGAAAAAGAAAAGGTGTTGAAAAGAAAAGCAAAGCCAAAATAGGAAAGAAAAGAGAGATCCGAACGGAGTGAAGAAGAAAATTTTGTATATAGTGTTATTATTATTTATTTATTTTAGAAACTGTAATTAGGTAATTATTTTTGTAATTTTTATTTTTATTTTTGGACTTTTTAATTTTGGACTTAATTTTTGGACTTTTGAACATTATTATTTTTAAAACCCTAAGGAAGGGTTCGTTTAAATATAAATTGCACAGGGAAGGACGACAGTTACGATACTGTCTCGGCCCTCGGGTTCGTACACTGACATAGGAGTCAGTGGCCCGAGTCGACTTCCATGGTTCATCCCCGTGCGGAACGGGGGTAAAATTCTAAACACCCGCGAATCCCCCATCGGCGGGTTTCTTGGATGATTTAGTATGCATATATGTTGAGGTATTGAAAACGGCTGCTTTAATTTCCTAGTAAAGAGCAAGGCCTGGCCATACAAGATAAGGGTTCGGATTTCATCACCATTCTCTTCTTGCCCGCCTTAGGAAAACGATATCAAACGCGTACCCAAGCTTAAAATACTGACTAGAACAAGACCGATAGGGTAACGAGCTTAATAAGAAAGTCATTAGAAAAATATTGGTTACTCTTTTAAGCATACTTCGAAGTTCATGACGGTTTCTGTGAGTTGAATGCGTGACTACGCCGCCTTGTAATGCGGTGAGGCCTTGGGTATCAAAGCTCCATCGAGCTTCCCTCGTCTCTATTTAGCTTACTTTAACTCAGTTGATTCCGAGAGGGTGCAGCTTAAATTGTAACGAATTCCTTTTCGAAGGATTAGAAGCTGGTCTAGAAACAATCTAAGTGGAGCCATCATGCTTTTTGTTTGCTAGAAATCAGTAGGTTTGTTGTGGTCGAGTCAGCCTTATTTGTGCTTGTGTAGGATTCCCTTGCAGTTAGGATGTCAAACTGGTATTATAATAACCATCACAATGAATATGAATATCCAACTGAACAATATGGACATCACTCTTTTTATGACCAGAATGTGAATAGTGGTTGGGAACGCCAACCTTTTGAAGATTATGGCTCATACCATGGTGAGCCCAATTACTATTCACATGAATACCGGTCATACGAGCAAAATTCCTATAATTCCTCTTCTCTAGATGAAGCACGTAAGATACTTGAGTCAACGTGTAAGTTAACTAAGTCAACACGTGAGTTTGCTGAGACAACACGTAGGTTAGAGTTAGAGACGGAAGAAAGAATTGCTCGAATTACTCTTGATTTCCAATACATTCTTTCCAATATCACCCGTGAAAATAAGGATAATTTTTTTAATCAGGTGTTGATGGTGGTTTTTAAACAAGGGGTAAAATCGTAAAACCCCATGACCTAGTGTTACCCGCAACACATTAACTAAGAGCATTTAACTCAGGTGTAAATAATTAATAGGGGTATTTTTTCAAAATACCAGATTAGGGTTTTGACACGAACCCTAATTCCAAAACCAAACTTTAGCATCATGGCAACAATGCCAAACCAAGCATCATTGCGCATCATGGCAACAATGCCAAACCAAGCCGCTGCTTGCGCACCATGGCAACAATGCCAAACCAAGCACTGCTGCGCACCATGGAAACAATGCCAAACCAAGGCAACAATGCCAAACATGGCAAGCCAAACCAAGCCGCATCATCATGGCAACAATGCCAAACCAAGCCGCATCATGCGCACCATGGCAACAATGCCAAACCAAGCCGCACACTGCGCACCATGGCAACAATGCCAAACCAAGCCGCACAGTGCGCACCATGGCAACAATGCCAAACCAAGCCGCACACTGCGCACCACGGCAACAACGCCAAAACCAAGCCGCACACTGCGCACCAGGGCAGCAACGCCAAAACCAAACTACATATCGCACTCATTGGCAACCATGCCAAACTAAGCCGCTATACCATTTGCACATGCCAAATATAGCGCCCTAGGCTTGCAAAACGTGCAACTAGGTCAACATGGCCGTACGTGCCATTGGCACATGCCAACACGTACCACAAGCCATATTTCCAAGCCGCTATGCCATTGGCACATGCCATTGGCAATGCCGATATAGCGCCCTAGGCTTGCAAAACGTGCAACTAGGTCAACATGGCCGTACGTGCCATTGGCACATGCCAACACGTACCACAAGCCATATTTCCAAGCCGCTATGCCATTGGCACATGCCAAATATAGCGCCCTAGGCTTGCAAAACGTGCAACTAGGTCAACATGGCCGTACGTGCCATTGGCACATGCCAACACGTACCACAAGCCATATTTCCAAGCCGCTATGCCATTGGCACATGCCAAATATAGCGCCCTAGGCTTGCAAAACGTGCAACTAGGTCAACATGGCCGTACGTGCCATTGGCACATGCCAACACGCACCACAAGCCATATTTCCAAGCCGCTATGCCATTGGCACATGCCAAATATAGCGCCCTAGGCTTGCAAACCATGCAACCTAGGCCAAAGTCGCATGCCATTGGCACATGCCAACATGCTCGCTGGTAGCTTTTCCTCACCAAGGCCACGGCCTAACGGCCACGCATGCCATTGGCACATGCCAACATGCTCGCTGGTAGCTTTTCCTACCAAGGCCACGGCCTTAACGGCCCCACGCATGCCAACATGCCAACATGCTCATTGGTAGCTTTTCCTACCAAGGTCACGGCCCTAACGACCACGCATGCCATTGGCACATGCCAACATGCTCGATAGGTAGCTTTTCCTACCAAGGCCACGGCCTTAACGGCCACGCATGCCATTGGCACATGCCAACACGCTCGCTGGTAGCTTTTCCTACCAAGGCCACGGCCCTAACGGCCACGCATGTTATTGGCACATGCCCCGCACGCCACTAGCAAATCTGGCATTGCCACTTGCACTCAACGTACAACCTACCACCAAGGCATTCCGCACATGCCATTGGCACATGCCACGCACGCCACTAGCGACTGACTCGGCATTGCCACTTGCACTCAACGTACAACCTACCACCAAGGCATTCCGCACATGCCATTGGCACGCCACGCCACCAGCAACTCTGGCATTGCCACTTGCGCTCGACGTACAACCCGCAACAAGGCATTCCTCACATGCCAATGGCACATGCCACACGCGCCACTAGCGGCGCCACTTGCACTCAAGGTGCAACCAACACTCGAGATATCAACACAAACCGGGGATGCTTTCCAGGGTTTTGGTTTGGCGGTCAGACTTGCAGCGTACACTATGCTCACATTAAGAAAGCGTGAAAAGGAATAAAGCGGTCAAATAAATGAGGAAATAATGGTAAAAACGTTTTCACCCATTAACACCATGCGGTTACCACCTCCTCCCATTATTTCACCCTTTACTCTCTTCCTTCATGAGGCCAGGGTACGTTTCAATCTCGACTTGTATAAATAGGTCTTACCTATTTCCACTAGAGAACAAGTCTCGGTCAGGAGAAAAAATACTACACTCTCAGAAAAGGCAACTTTGCAAGCTCTCCAAAAAGCTTTCATCTCTTGCAAGCTTACGAAGCTTCCACTTTCTGATACAAGTCGAGACACTACTCTCTCAGAATTATTCTGGTCTCAACACCTTTCTTTGCTTCCCTCCCCAAATCAACCCTTCTCCTTCACTTTGTGACCGAAGCAAGTCTGGAACGGCCATTTCTTGGTTTAGGCCGGACTTGTACAGATTGATCTCTCGAATCTATAAAGTGCTCACGTGTAGCACATTTGTTTAGGGTTTGAACCGGTTTCTCACTCACCTACAAATTTACCGAAATCGGCGAAACGATTTTTACCCATAAACAATTGGCGACCACAATGGGAGGATTGATCTATCGGCTACAATGTCATCTTTTGTCGATCTCGTTCTTCGACCCGGATGTCAAGATGGTAGGGGAAGGCGACTCAATCCGACTCAACTGCCAGACGACCGTACTAGTTGTAAAAACTACATGAGAAAACTGGGGACTCGCCGAAAGATGCTACCAGCGATTGGGGACTTGCGACTCGATCCGACTCAACTGCCGAACAACCGGTTATCGGTTGTTAAAACTACACCCGAGCTGGGGACTCACTGAAGACGCTACCGGCAATTGGGGACTAACGCGATCTACCCGACAAAGAAACCTGCCTTGCTACCCGACAAAGCCGCCTTTTACTTGGAGAGAGGCGTGTTTGCAAGTGAGTAAATTTAGATTGGGAAAGATATACGATATGTTTTTAGGTTCTTAATAAAACCTCCATACTATTGCGTCTTGTGCCTATTGCTAGCACACACTTTCATAAAAGCAATATTCCTTTCCCAAAACATAATCAAAGTTATATTATCAAAACCATTCATCCCATAAATAATCCAATATCCTCAAAAGCTAACATTTATCTATCAACCCAAGAAATCCAGGAAGACAAAAACCATAAACCATGCGCTTTGTTTGCCTTTCAAAGAAAAAAAAAATTCACCTACCCGTACATACCTACTTTGCACAATAATAATTACCTGTCACTATTAGCAGACGTTACTACAGTGACATTTGAAGAATTATTTATGATGAAGTATTTCCAGAAGTTTATGAAAGGCATACCTATGGCTACGGTTTACACCAGCACAGAAAACAATAAAACAAATTGAAGAGAAAGCTTTGGATTACATAGGTTGGGATATGC
Organism: Papaver armeniacum; assembly: GCA_023531295.1. Taxonomy (NCBI): domain Eukaryota; kingdom Viridiplantae; phylum Streptophyta; class Magnoliopsida; order Ranunculales; family Papaveraceae; genus Papaver; species Papaver armeniacum. The sequence goes on along the minus strand of JAJJWW010016493.1, from coordinate 8,414 downwards.
TTGCCCACTTTGTCACTACCGCGCTACCGCTAACACCATGACGTGATAACAAAGATACGAGGTAAAAAGGGAGCCAACCCATTTCATAAGCATAACACTTTTTGAATTTGAATAAGGAAAGGATTTCTGTTTGAGCTACGTATGGGAAGAGGCAACTGGGCCCGCGAGGAACAAGTCCAAGCCACGCCAAGCCCGGCCGTGCCAAGCCAATGGTCCACACCATACCGAAATCCAAGCCAATGGTCCACACCATACCGAAATCCAAGCCAGCGTCCACACCAAGTCAGCGCCCATTCCAAAGACGATCCGGCGCCTACCGGCCCGCGTTTCCCGGATGCGCTTACGATCGCTTGCAGACGCGCATGCCGGCGCTTGCCGAAGCGCTTGCCGACGCGCTTGCCGAGGCTGCCCCGAGGCACACATGCCGCACGCGCATGCCAGCCGCATACCACACTCTGTGCTAACAGTTTGCATCCTTCCAGCGCTAACATCTTGCGCCCTTCCCGGCACCATCCTTGCCCTTCGAAACAGCGCCATGGCTCCGGCACTTCGTGATCAAAACCGTGTCATCTCTGCATGATACACTTACGATCACCAGAACCAGAGCCACTTCCGCCACCCCAACGGTTCTTCAAGCATGAAAGCTCCAACCGTCACTAGAGACGCTACTCCACCATCAGGGAAAGATACTGGAAGATCCGGAAGAAGCCGACCTCCTTTTAGCACTGTTGATTCGATGAAAAGACGAAAGATACTTCAGCAGGACGCGCGTTATAGATGAAGAGGCTCGCGTTGCTCTTGAACGCCCAGTAGAAGGGGATAAGCAATCCAATTTCGTCACACGTGAAGATCATGAAGGACTTCTCCAAAATCGAAAGCAATGGAAATCAACAACTCTCCTGAGTTCACGGAGACCCTTCTTCTGTCGGGACCCTCATAATTGGAACTTTGCCCACAAAGTCGTACAGTCTATGATGAAACAGTTATGTGAGATTCTATATTTCTCCAAGGCATAGCATCAAGACATATTTGCATCTCTCAACCACCTTTGCATCGAGGAAGCGGGCGTTTCCATCCCGAGAAGCCGTTCCCAAACCCCAACCTCTCTAGAAAGCACGATCGACGGATGTAACTGGGGACTCCTAACCTCTTTTCTCTTGAGGGATGTCGAGTTTGACCCAGGCGTGACGCGACCTCCGACTTCAAAATGGTAGCCGTCAAGGCTCACGAGAGTTGCAAGATGTCGTTTCAACGTTCTCTCCAGTAGCTCGCATCAACGTTCTCTCCGAAGTAGCTACGCATCAAAGTTCTCCAGGCCTTCGCTTCAACGTTCGCTTCAATGCCACTCCTTCCTGCAAGGGTCGTGCCGCCACACTCCCCATATCAGGAACATAGTCACGACCGGTAATCTTCGTAGTCATGGACACCTTTTAATTCATCTCGCCAAAACTTCGTGATCATGGACATTTTGCTCGCTTACGCATCCAGCCAATCCTTTTACGTCCACGGAAGCCCATAGAATATCACCCAACCTACTTTGTTACCACGACAATGTAGTTTCTCCTGATTACATCTCCTACCAAGAACTTGCCCCTCATTCGTTGATACCAAGAGCTTCACCGCGTGACAATTACTACAAAGATGGAAACACGTAAACCATACTTGAGAATGGAAGATATACACAGGATCCCTTCACTGTCAAAGCTACGAAGAACAGTCCACCAAAAATCCGTATCCACAACAAGGTCCCCTACTCTTCAAGGGTGCAACACAAGAACATCATCACCTCTCTGTCTAGAAGACGCCTTCAACACTTTACGAGGCCGCGGAGGATCCAGAGCCTGCACTATCCAGAATATGTCATCATGTAATTTCTGAGCATCCCAGTGTCACATCCAGAAGAGTACGATAGGCTTATATCAAATCCCGTGGAGGGGGGATTCAAGGCGATATAATGAAAGTAGGTCATGCATGGGGACTACCAGCGTGAGATGCTTTCACTCCCCTCAACCAGTTATTCGATTTCAACATCATCACTATCGAGGTTTTACGAGCGGGAATTTCTCAACATGAATCCGTACATGTGCACCGAAAACTCCAAAAGCACGCCAGAAGGTTACATTCACGTATTCATCCATTCCATCATATCAAACCGAAGTATGACCAGGGACTTCTTCGCTGCATCCCATTTCGTAAGATAGAGCCCTAAATCGGCGTCCTCCAAGTCTGCAGCGATCAACAAGGACGGATTCGAAGGAAGGGGAACGACTAGGTCATCCTCGTCGATAACGATGACGCATGCTCCAACGGGATATCTACTGCACAAAAGGGAAATTTTCCATTTATACAAAAAGCGGCGGTAAAGTGTACGACAATCAGCCAAAGAAGAAGAAAACATACCGGTATGATTTTCTTAATCCGAATAACCTTTGTTAGGATGCTCATGCAAGAGTCGGACCTCGCGCTTCATCTGGAGAACCTGTTGGTTAGAAGATGATTCGAATCTGCGTGACATGACAAAGAGAGAAATTCAACAAGAAGAACCTTTTCTCAAGCGAGGGAGATGATGCGATTGCGTTGGGTTTGAATACGAGAACCTTTAAAAGGAAAGGAAGCAATGAGGGACATAACGCTTCCATTTTTGGCATGAGACGATGCCTAATCGAAGTCAGCGCGTGAAAGAAAGGCAAAATAAGGAAACTTTGCTATCTGTAGAAACACCTACTCCCTCCTTGTTCACACCAATCCCATCAAGTCACGTCGGCAAAACACGCCTGACTTCCCTACCTTGCGCCGGTCCCACCCGGCTAGCACGCTCGATTTTCCCAACTCACGCCAACTTCCCAATGACCGCCCAAGTCACGTCAGCAAGCACGCACAGCTTCCCAACCTTGCGCCGATCCCACCAGCTAGCACGCTCAGTTTTCCCCACCAATTGCGCCGACTTCCCAATGGCCGCCCAAGTTACGCCTGCAAGCACGCACAGCTTCCACACCTTGCGCCGGTCCCACCAGCTAGCACACTCAGTTTCCCAACTCACGCCAGTTTCCCAACGTCGCCCAAGCTGCACCGGCCCCACCAATTGTGCCAGCCTCCCGATTTGTGCAAAACTACCAGAGGCAAGGATTCCAAATCCTATTTATAAAAGGTCGGACAAGCCTCCTCAATTCTCTTTACGGTTTGCTAGTTTGTCACCATCTTATGCTTACCTCGCAACAAAGCCCCCTTCCGATCTAAGCGGGGGGACTTAATGTTGATGGTGGTTTTTAAACAAGGGGTAAAATCGTAAAACCCCATGACCTAGTGTTACCCGCAACACATTAAATAAGAGCATTTAACTTCGGTGTAAATAATTAATAGGGGTATTTTTTAAATGCAGTTAGGGTTTTGACCATGAACCCTAATTCCAAAACCCAGTAGACATTGCGCATCATGGCAACAATGCCAAACCAAGCCGCACACTGCGCATAGCATCATGGCAACAATGCCAAACCAAGCCGCTGCTGCGCGCACCATGGCAACAATGCCAAACCAAGCCGCACACTGCGCATCATGGCAACAATGCCAAACCAAGCCGCACACCGCATCATGGCAACAATGCCAAACCAAGCCACACACTGCGCACCATGGCAACAATGCCAAACCAAGCGCTGTCATGCGCACCATGGCAACAATGCCAAACCAAGCCGCACACTGCGCACCATGGCAACAATGCCAAACCAAGCTTACTGCGCACCATGGCAACAACGCCAAAACCAAGCCGCACACCTGCGCACCATGGCGGCGGCGCAAAACCAAACTACATATCGCACTCATTGGCAACCATGCCAAACTAAGCAGCTATGCCATTGGCACATGCCAAATATAGCGCCTAGGCTTGCAAAACGTGCAACTAGGTCAACATGGCGTACGTGCCATTGGCACATGCCAACACGCACCACAAGCCATATTTCCAAGCCGCTATGCCATTGGCACATGCCAAATATAGCGCCCTAGGCTTGCAAAACGTGCAACTAGGTCAACATGGCTATCGTGCCATTGGCACATGCCAACACGTACCACAAGCCATATTTCCAAGCCGCTATGCCATTGGCACATGCCAAATATAGCGCCCTAGGCTTGCAAAACGTGCAACTAGGTCAACATGGCCGTACGTGCCATTGGCACATGCCAACACGTACCACAAGCCGCTATGCCATTGGCACATGCCAAATATAGCGCCCTAGGCTTGCAAAACGTGCAACTAGGTCAACATGGCCGTACGTGCCATTGGCACATGCCAACACGCACCACAAGCCATATTTCCAAGCCGCTATGCCATTGGCACATGCCAAATATAGCGCCCTAGGCTTGCAAACCATGAAACCTAGGCCAAGTCGGCCACGCATGCCATTGGCACATGCCAACATGCTCGGCTGGTAGCTTTTCCTACCAAGGCCACGGCCCTACGGCCACGCATGCCATTGGCACATGCCAACATGCTCATTGGTAGCTTTTCCTACCAAGGCCGCGGCCTAACGACCACGCATGCCATTGGCACATGCCAACATGCTCGCTGGTAGCTTTTCCTACCAAGGCCACGGCCTTAACGGCCACACATGCCATTGGCACATGCCAACATGCTCGTGGTAGCTTTTCCTACCAAGGCCACGCCCTACTATGACCACGCATGCCATTGGCACATGCCAACATGCTCATTTGGTAGCTTTTCCTACCAAGGCCACGGCCTAACGGCCACGCATGCCATTGGCACATGCCAACGCGCTCGCTGGTAGCTTTTCCTACCAAGGCCACGGCCCTGCACGGCCACGCATGTTATTGCCACATGCCACTCACGCCACTAGCGACTCTGGCATTGCCACTTGCACTCAACGTACAACCTACCACCAAGGCATTCCCGCACATGCCACGCCACGTCACTAGCGGCTCTGGCATTGCCACTTGCACTCAACGTACAACCTACCACCAAGGCATTCCGCACATGCCACTCACGCCACCACCGCACTCTTGCATTGCCACTTGCGCTCGAGTACAACCCGCAACAAGGCATTCGCACATGCCAATGGCACATGCCACACGCGCCACTAGCGGCGCCACTTGCACTCAGGTGCAACCAACACTCGAGATATCAACACAAACTTGGGGATGCTTTCCGGGGTTTTGGTTTGGCGGTCACGACTTGCGGCGTACACTATGCTCACATTAAGAAAGCGTGAAAAGGAATAAAGCGGTCAAATAAATGAGGAAATAATGGTAAAAACGTTTTCACCCATTAACACCATGCGGTTACCACCTCCTCCCATTATTTCACCCTTTACTCTCTTCCTTCATGAGGCCAGAGGTGCGTTTCAATCTCGACTTGTATAAATAGGTCTTACCTATTTCCACCAGAAAACAAGTCTCGGTCAGGAGAAAAATACTACACTCTCAGAAAAGGCAACTTTGCAAGCTCTCCAAAAAGCTTTCATCTCTTGCAAGCTTCTGAAGCTTCCACTTTCTGATACAAGTCGAGACACTACTCTCTCAGAATTATTCTGGTCTCAACACCTTTCTTTGCTTCCCTCCCCAAATCAACCCTTCTCCTTCACTTTGTGACCGAAGAAGCAAGTCTGGAACGGCCATTTCTTGGTTTAGGCCGGACTTGTACAGATTGATCTCTCGAATCTATAAAGTGCTCATGTGCAGCACATTTGTTTAGGGTTTGAACCAGTTTCTCACTCACCTACCGAATTTACCGAAATCGGCAGAAACGATTTTTACCCATAAACATCAGGATGACGAGGTTAGAATTGGTAACACTACTTGTTTAGATGAGGTTCGATCATTTTTATGTTATTATAATGATGATTGTGATGAGGATAATATTGATGAAGAATCTGAAATATGTAGGCATAGTGATGAGGAATTTGTTACTCCCAACAAGCTTTATAATGATAATGTTAATTCTAGTACAAATCCAAATAATTTTAATAATTATTCACCTATCCAAAAGGACGAGGGTTTGACTAGAAATATCCCTGTTTTAGACGATGTAGTATTTCCTTTTCACGAAGCCAACGAAGGTTTACAGGAACGAGTTTATTTTGAGTCTAGTGATTTAGAAACAATAGACTTAGACAAAGAAAATTAACTTGTAGAGATTAGTGAGGATGAACCTGACTTAGAAGAATCAATTGACCATTTTCAGGAATCAGATGACCTTGAAATTAGGGAAGTTGTGACTAGTCTTTCTAGAGACACTGAAAACTCTAATTTTGGGGGTGATTATCATTCTCCATGTGCTTTAACTCTTAGAAAGGTCCCTAACTTGGGACTTGACATATGAGCCTCAACCATTCTAAAAGATTATCTTCATACACTTTTTCCTGAACCTAGTTGTGTCCATGAAGAAGTTCCGTTGTTAGATACCCATCCTCTGGTTGGTGTGGTTAACCCAGGCTATGATACCACGATTGACTTTGTTTTCCCACCAAGAACCTTCCTTCCAATTGTGGGAGCGTATAAGTTTCAGATGTGTCAATTATTAAGTTTTGAGACTAAACCTAATTACTTTAGGAGATTAGGGTCGACACATTTGCTAAGAATGACCCTTCTACCGTGGTCAACTGTGTGAGTCAAGTCGATTGACTTAGAGGATCCCCGATTATTTAGGTTATTGTTATGTGCTTCTAAGTTCTTAATTGATTATTTCCAGGACTCTAGAACCTAATCTTCGAGGATCTTTGCCTTTGAGGATATCCACCCGATGAAAACTTTTTATCCAGACCCTTTTATAGAGCCTGAACCCGAACCACAACTAGATGTAGTTATCTTAAAAAAAAAAATAGATAAGGGTGTGTTGGATATCTTCCTGGTCTGTTGCAGTTTCCTCTTCTTGTGGTTAGCACTTTTTGATCCAGATGACCCATGATTATTAAATTTCTTTGCTATATGATTCTTGAGGTGACTAATCTCTTCCATTGTGCTGCTGAAGACTTTAAACTTAGCACTTCTTGGGAGGTAACCCAATATTCATGCGACACGGTAATATCTTTCTTTATCTCTTTTGCTTCAAATGGTAACAGTTTCTCCTTGTTCATGTTTTTAATTTCATCTTTAGAACATTGAGGACAATGTTAGATTTAAGTGTGGGGGTATGGGAGAAACTTTTTAGTTGCAATAAATAAACTCCAGAGGCTAGAAATTTATGCTTATTAAGGTTGTCACTAACTAATAGAATGGCTGAGAACATCTTCTTGTTTGAGGAACCAATCGTTAGATGGAAACATCTAGAAATTCATAAAAGCACAGAGCTCTGTTGAAAAGACATGGTAGTTTCGCCATTCTTTTTTTTTTTTTTCTTTTTACCATTGCTAGGGAGAAATAGAATGGTGAGATTAAAAAAAAAAAAAAAATTGAGACCATACCACTAGACCAACGGAATAATTACAATAAAGTCGACCACTGGTACCCTTGTATATGCCAGCTGAGTTGACCTAGAGTTAGGATTATCGACCACTGGATCATAAAATCCTTTTTAAGTGAGGCAGAAGTCGAGGCGAAATGCTTATTGATCGCACTCAAATACGCATTCTCTCATTATGGTGTGGTTATTTCTCACTCAAGATTTAAGAATGAATATGTTCTTTGGTATTTCTAACTTCTTATTACTAGCATGCAGAAACCTCATGTCCTCATAGCTCTTTGGATGCTTGTGAAGGCTGGGCAGCTTTGAAGTTGGAGTAGGTTTTGTGGGTATACCTCTTGTAAGCCCTCACGAGACTATAACTCGTCCACTAGGGACACCCGAGGGGTTTAAAGGCCTGTTGCACATGCTAAGTGGCTTAGTGACTTCGACGACAATGAGTTGTTGTACTTTAGTTTATTTTTGTAATTTGCTCGAGGACTAGCAAAATGCAAGTGTGGGGGAATTTGATAAGTGCATTATATGCACTAGTTAGGTACTCAAATACTTTGCTTTCTTGATAGTTTTTATATCATTATGCTTTGATTTTGTTTACTTTTGAGTTTGTTAGGTGTTTGAGGCTATCTTAACCTAAAGGAAGTGTAACTAGCTCAAATCCAAGATTTCTTCGCATCACCTTGAAGAGGATGAAAAGACGAAGGAAACAGCGAAAGAATGAGGTCATTCCGACCTCGTATGAAGAAGTTGGAAGCGGTTGAATCAAGTCAAAGTTGTCGCAAAAGTGAGACGACGGACTTCAGCTGACGTTCTCATGGTGACAAACCGCTGTGGTTGATCACGATGGTGGATAGTTGCCTGTGATGGAAAGGAATGATGATGCTGCGGTGTTGTTAACCTGAATAACTGCCAGAAATTAAGAGGAGTTGACTGTATACTCGGCGATAGGCTCTGTTGTTGCATGATATTCATGGGAGCCAAGGATATGCCGCGCTTCCATGATAGAGATGAT
>JAJJWW010016492.1:0-11588 GCA_023531295.1 Papaver armeniacum | reverse complement strand
CTTCAAATGGATTGAATAAGCAAATTCGAGTGAGGTGTGTAGTGTAGGATTTCCTGCAACTTAAGGAAATACAGTTCTTTTATCGCAAAAAAGATTACATGATAAGCTTGCGAGCTTGAGAAAATGATTAAATGATAAGCTTGCGAACATATACATGATAATGAGACTGAGGCAATGCAAATGCCGCACACTTGATATTATGATCATATTATTATGCGATACTAATAGTGCAGGAATAAGAAGAGATGAAGCACAAGTAAGAACTTGCGAGAAACAATAAATACACAAAGAGGAATGCATATACTAGAGACAAAATCAGAGAAATGAAGAATGGAAGCGATTTAAAGCTACATCAATTTTAGAACGGCAAAATGAGCTAAGTAACACAAACATTAGCTATACATTGCAGTAGATAAGCATTCTCATCATACAAGCATTATACTCGCATCATGAAAGCATCGCATAAGCATTTCATGGCATAAACATCGCATACACATTTCATAACATAAGCATTATATTCGCACAAGTATTTTACAAAAATTCGCAAAGTTATTCAAAGTTTCGCAGAATTATTCAGAATTTCGTAGAATGTGATTATTTCGCCAAATTATTTCTCACAATTATAAGCAACTTGAAGAGATTATACTATCGCATGAGAACAAAGTATGAGACAGAGGCAAGATAAGAATGAAGAAATAACTCGCTCATTCAACACTTTTTCAATGATTATACCCTCATAGATAAAGAACAGAGGCAATTATGGATAACCAAGAAAACATTTTATGTTCTTTATCTTCTCGGCAAGAATCACTTCCAAAGAAGATATTCACCAATGAACAACAAGAATCCTCACCAAAAATGGAATAATAACCCATGAACAGAGGCAATACTTCTTATACTTCAATGATTAATACTTCTTATTCACTTCGCAAAGTTTGAACTTCGCAAAAGAATAGAGCATTGCATGAGGGCAGAGCATGGAGTAATAATTTCGCAATACTTCTTATTCGCAATCAAGGATGGATACTTCTTATATTTCTTCAAGGATACTTCATACTTCATATACCTCTTCAAAGATACTTTATACTTCGTATACTTCAAGAGATAATACTTCTTATTTTCGCAAAGCTTCGAACTTCGCAAAAGAATAGAGGCAAGTACGTACTTTTCAAGTCCAGTATTCTTTCGCTCGTTCCTTCATCAACAAAGATCAAAGACTACTACAACAACAGATTTTTTCTTAAAGATCGCTCTTCAAGCAATATTCAAGAAAAAAGAGGCAAGATGTAGGATCCAAATATCGCAACAACAACACACTTGCGGAATCTTCATCAACAACGTCGCGAAGCCGTCGCAAAGTGATTTCAGAGATGGCGTAATAGATGGCGATGGTAGAAACATGAAAAAGTGCGAAGATCTTGCGAGAACTAGAGTGTCTGCGAGATTTAACATTTATACTCTCGCGAGGATGTCGCAAGGTAAATCCGAAATTAAGGGAAATATTAGTTGTACATGAGCTGTCATCCACTATGTAAATACTATATAAAGAGGAGAGCAGGAGAGAGAAAGGAGGAATAATTTTGGAGAGATAGATTTTTGTAAAAGGGAGAGACACATTTTAGAGAGAGAGATATTATTTTTCTTTATCATCTTCTTCCCCTAATAATTAGATCTAGAGCTCTAGAAAATATCCATTAATGGAGATTTCCAATGTAATATTATTGTAACCTCAACAATCATAGTGAAGAATCGTGGATGTAGATCACATTGATCGAACCACGTAAAAAATCTTATGTGTCTATTTAAATTTCTAGCACTTATATTTTGAGATTTAGGTGATTAATAAGTTTAGATCTAGAAATTATTATCAAGATATAGTGAGGGGTGTAGTGTGGGATTTCCTGCAACTACAGGGACGAACCTTTATGGCGTACACCTTAGTTCGCGAATGATATTTCGCAAGAGGCAAATGTAAGACCTAAAGTGCGTCATATAAGGGGTATCTCTTGACATGGCTCAGGGGAAAGGTTACACCGCTCCTGGAACCTGAGTCATGGAGATTTGGGGCCCATGAAAGCCTATCCGGGGGAGATACCTTGGATTTCCAACTATATATATAAGGTTATACCCTGGTTGGACGCCCGAGGATCTCTTCCAAGGAGTCAATGTATGACCAAGGCGCCGAGGTACACGGTTGAGTCAAGAGTGCGGGAGCATGGAACTTCCTTACCACTCTTGACAAGTCTTGGCACATCTTTTCGCCCGAAGAAAACTCCACTTAGGGTGCAGTCTCGTAACCATAAGCCCTATAGGTATAAGGGATAAGAGGCTGCGAAACAACTGCTTGCTGTTAAGACCGGATGGGAGGAGCTAGTCTTGTATGGCCGATGTACGCCTCCTTGAAGGGGCAACCAGGGAGAAGATAAGGGCGGCACCCTCCATTAGGGAGCTGATAAGTGTCAAAATACGCAAATGTCACGAGGCTTTATTTTCGCAAGAGAATTTAGGCTTGTCATATTTGTGCAATGATCCTTGAGGCAATAATACTAACGCAAGGTAAGACGAGATCAATGGGTTTTTACATGAAAGTGTAAGAACGTCCTGCGATTTAAATCGCAAAAGACGACAATGTCAAGGGATTTTATGGTCGCAAGAACGTTTAAACCTGTCATATTGTCGCAAATATAATGTCCTGCAGAGGCAAAAATACTTAAGAAATGATAAGACAAGGTCAATGGGTCATTACATGAAAATGTAAAGACGTCCTGCGATCTTGTCGCAATGAGGGGTGGCAAAATAAGACCTTTACTTAGGAAGGCAAAATAAGACCACACAAATAATGATAAGGCAAGATCAATGGGTCATTATATGAAAATGTAAAGACTTCCTGCGATCTTGTCGCATAACAGCATTCAAGAAAGATCTTTAAACATTTTGAATATAGGCAATTGAGATCTTTTCATCGCAAGAAAGAGTACATGATAAGCTTGCGAGCTTGAGAAAATGATTAAATGATAAGCTTGCGAAACATATAAATAATAATGAGACTGAGGCAATGCTTGTGAGATTACAACAAAAGACTTAATGGAAAATAAAGGAATTGCTTGATAAGAGGGCGAAATAAGTTCTTATAGTAAAAAGGAAAGAGAAACTAAATGATTCATTCAACATAGGACTTAATCTTATCTTTTGCAATCAAAAAGGAACATTCAACAAGGTTACAAAGAAGTTTAATTCTCTATATCAATATTCTCAGTTGAAGGAGATGGTAAAGATTCTTCAACAATCTTGTCAGTCTCACCCTCACCCTAGCAAGATTTATTATGGCGTTGGTTCTTTGAGTAGAAGTACTTACCTTGCTGATTATTTGGGGATGTCTGTTGCCACTTTTCCAGACAGATATTTGGGAGTTCAAATTATGCCAGGTACGATCCGTTATCGCCATATTTCTAATGTGGTTGAAAAGATTAAAACTCAACTTGCTGGTTGGAAGGGTTTTTCTTTATCTTTTCATGATCGTATTGTGCTTGTTAAATCTGTCATTGCAAGTTATTCTATTCACAACATGGCTATTTACAAATGGCCACGTAAATTTATCTTGCAATGTGAAAGGGCAATTAGGAATTTTATTTGGACGGGCGACTCTGCTGTTAGTCGTGCTGTGGTGGTAGCTTATGACAAAGTCTGTTGTCCTTTTGAGGAGGGGGGCCTGGGCTTATCTCGTATGTCTACTATGAATGATGCGCTTATCATGAAACTTTGGTGGAATATTCGTACTTCAAAGAAGAGATGGGCTGGTTTTCTTCGTGCAAAGTTTTTTGGTAGGAATGGTTGTATCAAAGCTAAAGGGGTTAAGTCTTCTATTCTCCCAGGAATTAGAAAGATTTACAAGCTGGTGGAGTCAAATACAAGGGTCTTTTTGGGGGATGGCCGCACAACTTCCTTGTATTATGATGCCTGGTACTCTGAGCGTTGTTTTGCAGACATACTAAATGATTATACCTTGGCGAACTGTGCAGGTTGGTTCTTTTTGGGCTGATAATCAATGGACTTTTCCTGACGCACACTTGGAGCGATTGCTTGCTGCTGGAGTAGTTCTTACTGACCTGCCTATTCCGAGTGGTGGTGATGACCTCAGAATTTGGATGCCTGATTGCAAAGGCATATTTACTGTTAGTTCCGCTAAAGAGTTGATCCGCAACAAGTTCTCCACTTTTCTTGGTGCTTCTCTTCTTTGGCGCAAAGAAATTCATCCAAACCTAGCAGCTCAGAATTGGAAGTTTTTGAGAGGAGCGTGTGCTACTCTTGATGTCATTCAATCCAGATTCAAGATTCAACTTGCTAACAAATGCGCCTCTTTGTGGAATTGAAGAAGAATCGCTTAATCACATTCTTTTTCATTGCAACTTTGCTGGCCGAGCATGGAATTGGGTAAATGATATTTTTGGTTTGTTTGCTAACGAAAATCTTGTGGTTTCTGTCAAAGCAGCAAAGGGGAGGAGTGCTATGGTGCGTGACCTTTGGCTGTTAGCAAATCTCGTCATCGTGTCCGAGCTTTGGGCGTTCGCAACAAGGCGGTTTTTGAGCATAAAAAGGCAAACTGGAGCATGTTCTACAAGAGAGTGTTGAAGCTTATTCAAGAGTATGCTTTGTTAGATTAAAGGGCTATATGAAAAATAGTGCGGAAGATGTAATCTTACTTGATTTTTTCCGTGTACAACATAGAAAAGTCAAGTTACTAGAGCCAATTGAATGCTTTTGGCAGCCTCCGGAGATGAATGAGATTCAACTTTGTTGTGATGGTGCTGCGCGTGGGAATCCAGGGGTGGCAGTGCGGGAGTAATAGCTCGAGATGCAAGTTGTGCAGTCCTTGGAGCAATTTCTATTGGCCTTGGAGTGACAACTAACTACTTGGCTGAGCTTTACGGCATTATTGTGGGTATGGAGTGGGTCAAGATGGGGTTTTAGGCGCATTTGCTTAAGGTCCGACTCTTCGAGTGTAGTTGAAGCTTTGAAGAATAACAATCTGCCTTGGTTTGCTTTACAAAGGTGGAGATCAGTTTGTAGTCATTATGATGCTATCAGATTTATGCATACTTATAGGGAGGTGAATTTCTCGGCTGATGCAATGGCTAAAAGAGGTTGTTCTCTTGATAATGAAGAGGGCATCCATTATGATGGAAAGCCAAATTTTTTACTTTCAGTTGAAGATCCAAATGTTACTTATTTTCGTTTTAAGTAGTTTGCAAGTTTTTGGGGTTGCTGTGACCTCTTTTCTTGTAATCTACCTCTTGTAAATTTGTTATCTATTAATACAAATTTTGACTTATCAAAAAAAATCACCCTCGCCAGTTGAAGGGTTTTCATCAGAGATTTTTTCGCAAGGTTCCTTATTGATAACTTCATTATTAGCGAGATCTTCGCAGCTTTCATAATCATAATAACTATCAGGAGAGTTGGGTACTTGATCGCTGTCGTAAGCGTCAAAAATAATTTACACTTTCTTACTACTCAAAATATAAATATAGCAAGGGCAAGAAAGGATCGTTCCCACAGAGAGGTCTAGGTTGTCAAATTGTTATGGTTTCCTATATAAAACACCCGGAAGAATTTCTGATTGTGTAAATAAAAATAAACAAAAAGCAAATAAAGTACGCAAATCAAGGATGTGAAAATATTGGATAAAGGTTTCATCTTCAATTGTAAACAAGTTTATGAATATATGAATAGAATTCGTATTTAATCTCGCTATCATCAAAAGCCATAGAATACCTTATTGCAAGAATACTCCGTAAATTTCTTAAGTTATCAACACACACATTAGAGCTGCGTATGTGAAATCTACCTAAAGAATAACCTAACGCCTTGCGCTAATCAAGTTCAATTCCTAGGAGCATTAAGTTTCAGAAATAGGCTAATCAATGCAATTGTAATACATTGCGCAAACAATTCGAACAAAGGTCAATTTCTACATATGAATACAAGGATGTATCACTACAACCTAGAATCATATCATGCTACTTGTATTCAAGGTTATCGCTCGATGAAAACCCTAAAATAACTATAGATATGGATGTGAGTTCAATCAATTCTAGACTTAACTAAGCAAACATTCAATCATATTGCAATACATCAATCATGCAATTATTATACCCCGTAGAAATCAAACGATAATATTGAGAGAAAACTCATTCATAAAAATCATAACTTGGTTGCAAAATCCAACTACATCTTCAACCAATAATAAAACTCTAGCTCATATTCATGGAGTTCATAACAAGAAGAAAGAGAAAAGACTTCATGGTTCTCAACCCTAGAAAACAAAGTAGAGGCAAAAGAATAATAAAAGATAAGAGATCCAAGATAAAAGATCTTCATAAAAGATATAGAATTCCTCTTTTTATAGCTTCTCCTCCCTTCCAAAACTAGGTCTAATCTTCAAAAGTCCACTAAATAGAAGTCCTCCAAGCCCATGTGTGAGAAAAAACCATGTGAAAATTCTGCCAAAAAAACGGTCGCCGGAAAACTGGGATTACGGCCGGAAATCGGTCGGAAAGTCGCCGGAAAACTATTTCAGGTGACCGGCAAAGTCAAACCGGTCAATGGGTCAGGACCGGTCGGGTCAACTGGGTCAGCTCACTGAGTCAAACGGGTCAAGTCAGGTGAGTCAGGTGGAAGTCAGGTGAGTTGGCTGAGTTAACTTGGCCAGGCCACTGCACAGGCCAAACTCTGTATTGCACAATCCTTGTGTTGTAGCATACATGCCTACCCAGCCATGATGGCCCTGCTTGCCAATTTGAACTCTCCCTATACTTGCCTTCAGCTGCACAGCAATTTATCCTCCATGCCTCACTGTAATCTTGATTTCACTTGCAACACATACTCTGACTCCATCTGAGCTTATTGCCTGCAAAACTCAGCTCATTCCATTCCAAGCTCTCCACCTGTATCATCAATACCACCATAACACCAGCTGCAACCCTGCACTTCCAGTTCACCACCTACAGCTGCTCTTCCCAGCACAAACCTCCATTCCCTTTGTGTCTCAGTTTAACCTTGCAACAGCACAATAACTCGCCTATAATACATCTACATCTTGGACTCCGACATCATCACCAGCTCCATTCTAAGCTGCAACCTCACTCATCACCTGCACTGCCACAGCCTGCTCTTCCATGACACTCATATGCCCCACCTCTGTATTACCAGCACTCCACCAGAACCACAACTCCCATTCTGTCGACAATCACCACATTCCCTTGCAAACACCAACTGCGGCACTATTAAACTCTTGAATCTCCTTTACAAACATCCAGCTGCTAAACCATGCCTTCAAGCAGCAAAACAGCTCAATCCATTGTTCACCAGCACCTTCAACCATAGCCACTGTAGTTCACAGCTCCACCTGAAATTCTCTGTCATTCCTATCACACATGACCACCAGGCCTAGCCATTGCAGTACCGCCAGCTTCCCCACCAGAACTGCACCTGCACTTTCCCCTAGAACTGAGTTCAATCAACACCAGATACTCAATGCTTGCTCCCATATTCAACTTCAATCAACTCTATAACATCTCTGCCTTGAGCTGCAACCTTGTAACAGTCCCAGAGCCACTACCACAAGCTCAACCTGACTCAAGTCTCATCAGAGACCCCATTCAATACAGCTTCTCCACAGTCATCACTAAGTAAGACCACCTTATGCATCAGAGCCATGGCAGCACCCTGGCCATTGCAACCTCTGAATCCCATCAAACACAGCTTCGGTTCAGCTGCACCTGTACCTAAACATACATCTACTTTAGTTAGCTCAATTAGCTCAGGCCATAACATTCATATCTTTGTAACTTCACATGAGAGATAGACCCATCATTCCTCTTTTTCACCGTTGATGCTTCAATTGACAACAACCAAACTCAAATTATTTCTAACATTATCTTCAGTACCCACTGAGCATCAACATCTCAAATTCTCGATAACCTAGTTTCTCCATCTGTAGTTCCATTCAACCAAACCCATTCTATCTCAGACCACAAAACTGAACCCATCTGCTCAAATCTCTCATCATAAATCGAACCCTAAATTCTTCTCAACAATTTCAATTCTTCAATTTCTACCTCTTCATATAATTTCAGCTCCAATTTCCGCATCGACCTTTCTCATCTGTTTCTCAATCACAGCCATAGCAGAAACCCAAATTCCACCACTGCCTGGATCAAATTCACCATGTCTGAGTGTTATTCCCTCATACAACAGCATCCATACTCAAACTCGAATCGAGTTTAACTCATCGTTCTCTGACTTCATTGACCAGAAACAACACAAATCAAACATCTCAACTCCTAATTCTTTCGTCAATTTCTCTCAATCTCCATTACGGGTTTGGAGATTCGTCTGCAACTGAAGAGAGAAATGTAAATGTATTGATCTGAAAATAGATGAGTTCGACCTAACTCGGTCTCTTAGTGAGGAACGGCTATTGACACCCATGGGTGCCTTTAACAAACTTCACTATACTTCAACAGGTTGTCCCTTATCTATGACTGGGCTCCGAATATCGCTCGCCTGTGAAATGACCAAATTCTAGCTACCCCTTAACATGTGGCTGGGCTCCCATTAGTATTAGCCGATGAAATGACCGGTTTACCATCCCGAGTTCTTCTTTTGCCCATAACTTCTTCATACGAGCTCTGAATGACTCCGTTCTTTCGCCATTGTCTTCATCTTCTCGTCCTCTACACAATGAAAAGTAGAAATCTTGTATTTGAACAAGTTCCACTGGGTCTTTGGACCTTCTCCACTTGTGACTTCACTTTTGTAGCTATTTCCACTTCCTTTTGCTCCAAATGACTCCATTGCACCTAATAAACTCAAAACCAATATAAGATACATAATTTACAAGAAAACTCGCAAAGAAAGCATAAATACTAGATATTAAATACGGTGTATTCTACACCTATCAGTACTTCATCATCTTCAACTTCCAACGGTTCAACAAAGACAGGATCAAGGGATTTAGAAAGTAAAATATTATTCACAAGAACTTACGCTTTGGGGTGAAATTGACGAAGAAGTGCCTTCTGTTGATTTCTACTCTGGATCTCTTTAAGATGATTAAGGTAGTTAAACCTCCTTCTGGCTCGGTCGCGAGATTGAGCAAGGGAAGCAACTACAGTTGCATTTTCCTTACGAATTTTAGCATGCGCCGCTTCCAAAGTAGATAGAGAAGAGTGAAGATTTTTCTCAGACTCTGCAAGAGTAAAAAGAAAGACATTAAAATTATAAAATGGAAAGTAGAAAAGAAAAATAATGGAAAAGGCAGTCAAATCTTATGACTACCTTCCTTCTGCGAGATAAGATATTGAGTAAGGGCCAAGCAATTATTCCCCAAGTTTTCCATGGCATTATCAAAACCATCACCAACAAGACCTTTTAACATGAACGCAAACTCTTTTCGTTAGAAATCAATAACTTATTTTGCTTCGCAAGGGAAGAATGGGATTCTTTTAACTTGGTATAATCATCCTTGAGTTGGTTTGTTTTAACACTTAGATTTATTCTATTCTGAATAAGTTTATCTCTTTCAGTAGTAGTATCTTCAAGTTTATTTTTCAGTAGGCAGATAGACTGTTCTTGCTCATTCAATGCTTTTTTACAAGCATCAAGTTGTTGCGAGGATATCGCCACCTTATCCAATAAAGCTCGCTTCTCCTGAGATAAAGTTCCATTTTCATCTGATAAGGTTTCCAACTCCAAATTAGATTTATTCAAAGAATATGAGAGACGCGACACTTCATTACTTAATAATTCTTGATTTTGAACTAAGCAGATGTTTTCCAGAGAAAGATTATTTATTTGATCCATAGAAAATGTATGGAGGTTATCTAAACGATTATATTGCTCCATCCAGGCGTCTCTTTCCGTTCGAGTTTCTTCCACAATAGATTCCAATTGATATATCTCCATCTTACGTTTCTAGTGCAAAACTTGAGAGGCGAACCAAGTTTAAAAAAAAAAAAAAAAAAAAAAAAAAAAGGTGGGGAGGAGAGATACCTTTTAGTTCTTCATTTTTCTTGCGAAGGTTATCGCGATCCAGTAAAGTATTATGAAGACTATTCTTTAAAATCTTAATTTCTTGTTCCAAGGATATTTGCGATATCGTATCGGAACCAAAATATTTACCCAAAGATTCGTAAACACTAGTTCTGGTGGGATCAGTGGAGGCTTTCTTAACATCATTCATGGTATCTGATAAAATTCTAAAAGCTATATCCATCCCCTCCAAATTTTCTTTGGTAAGAGAGATAGATTTTGAGGAAGAAGAAATAGTAGAGGAAGAAGGAAAAGTTGAATCACTCGTGGTTATAGGATCGCCAGTTGGAGAAACCTGATCAATAGGTGGAGGCGAGACAAAAGTAAAGTGGGGAGAGGCACGTCTTGAAGAATTTCATTCACAGAAAATTCAGGGATTGATTTATCCTGCGAAGATACTGTAGGGAAAGTAGAAAATTTAAATCCCGAAAAGGGAACAGTAGGAGTAGCAGCAGGAACATCAGGTTTATTATGGCAAAACCTTTTGGGAGATCTATCATCATTCTTATCATCCTGCGAATAATAAATCAATTGAGAAACAGAGGCAACAAAACTGCTATTGAAGAAGTAAATATTTCTAAAATACCTTACTACTCGCAGGCTGTTTTTTGGAAGCGAGAGACTTCAGTTGCAAAGAAGATTTTGGTTGCGAACCCGTAGGGATGTTAGGGTTCACCACGGTATACTTAGAAATGGATTTATTCTTGCTAAAACAAAAAATGGCGGAAGAAATATCAAAAGAAGAATAGAATTAAGATGAAGTAATTTCAATAAGGAAGATCAATCAAGAGAATGGTCAAAATCAATAAAATTAACGAACCTGGATGCCATGAAAACAGTAGAAGAAAGACAGTAAAAAGAAGATAATACTAACGCGAGGGTAAGACGAGAGGATTCTTGCTTAATTCAAAAAAGTTCCGAACCTTTTGGGAGGAACATCAGAGACTTAAGGTTTTGCGAAATGAAATGACCTTGTCTTATCATTTCTTAGCGGGCGGCAATATCTGACAACGGAGGAGTAAGACAGAGATCAATGGGTTTTTACATGAAGTGTAAGAGCGTCACATTTTCGATTTAAAGATTTACAATATGATGTTTAAAATGTTCTTGCGACCATAAAATCCCGTGACATTGTCGGGTTTTGCGACGAAAATCGCAGACGTTCTTACACTTTCTCATGTAAAAACCCATTGATCTCGTCTTACCCTCGCTAGTATTATTGCTCCCCCAGGGGATCATTGCACAAATATGACAAGCCTAAATTCCTCATGTAAAAATAAAGCCTCATGACATTTGCGTCTTTGACACTTATCAAATCCTAATGGAGGGTGCCGCCTCTTATCTTCCCCGGTTGCCCCTTCAAGGGAGGCGTACATCGGCCATACAAGACTAGCTCCTCCCATCCGATCTTAATGTTAGCTTGTTTTCACCTCTTATCCCTTATACCTATAGGGCTTATGGACATGCTATATTTAATTTAAATGGAGTTTTCTTCT
>JAJJWW010016491.1:0-42146 GCA_023531295.1 Papaver armeniacum | reverse complement strand
CTACAGAGTTGTGTGTTGGTGTTACACGACCATTCTTGCCCACTTCTCCCATCATCACCTAACCGCCCTCGACTTCGACACGCTCTTGTGATGGCGCGTTGTCTTGGCCGCACGCCGTAAACCGCAAGACCAATACCCGGTATGTATCCCCCGTTTGTGACATGATTGATGTCTCGAGTGTGTGGATCGTGGGACCCACGAGAAAAGTTGCATGTAATGCTAGATTAAATAACTAAGTTATTTAGGAAGTCGATACTTGTGAAGTATCATGTGTATTCTATGCAGTGTATCGCATCATGGTGTGGTAGAGTGATGGGTGGTGATTACCATGATGCCTCACTCGACCAATTAACTCCCCGACCATGGTTGTATAACCAAGTTTCTGAGATTGGACTCGACGAGATGATCTTTGAGACACTCATCTGCGACCGTTGATGGAATTAGGTTTTGAAGAGGCGCGCAGCATCACTCTTCGACTCGGTCGAATCCAAGCTTGGGATACGATTTTGGCCAGGCTGATCGTACATGCGTGTAGATCGGCATGACGGTGTAGGCGCCTATACTCCATTACCTCACGAAAGTATGATCCGCCACTCAATTCGTCCGGTGAAGTTGAGTGGTCGAGATCAATTTGTGACAGAAAACTAGTGCCGCAAGAGCCGCACATCATGTCATCTTCAGGCACGTGTTCCAAGACAACCAATTCTTGGTTGGTCTTGGCCGATCGGTCTGGAGTGTAGGTGGTAGGCTGATGTTCACGCCTATACCTGACTATCCCATGAAAACGTGATCTAAGCCACCAAAATCGTCCGGTGAAGTTGAGTGGTCGAGATCGGTTGCGATTTGGGAAGTGTGACCACGCTAGTTTGGACGCGCGTTTTAGGATAGCCGGGCATGACATGCCTTGGCCGATCGGTGAGGGGAGAGACGGGCCCACGGTGGTCATCTTTGGTATGACCGGGCCCGCTAATCTAACTGGGACCCTCCATTCGTGTTAGGAGAAGATGAACGCTCGTGATGCTCGAAACCCCAATTTTGGCTTTCACGGCCGTGTAACCATGCTCTGTTCGGGCGCACGACTGGGATGACCAACCATGGTTGGTCCCGAGCGATTGGCCGGTATGTAGGCGGGCCCATGGTGATTGTGTTGACATGCTCGGGCCCTTTGAATCTACATCTACACCCTCCATCTATACTTGAAGATGGATGGTTGAGACTGTTTTGCGACACATGTAATGTGCCGCAAACCCTAATTTAGGGTTTTCCGTCCATACCGCTCTGGTTTGGGACGTTTTGGCAAGCTATGCCAATCTTTTGGGAGGCCGACCATGTGGGGTCCGCGTTGGTTCGGCGGCCAATATTCCATACCCGCTTGGGGTTATGGAATTGATCCGACCATCCAATCATCTTTGGTGAAGTTGGATGAATGAGATCATATCCAAACGATACTGATACGATCCGATACTCAATCGAGCTAGTATAACACACCGAGAGTTCTCAATCGGGCTAGTATAACACACCAGAGTTGCAGCCTGTGTGGGTATTTCGTACATGCTTTCATTATAATACTTGGAGGTTCGTGTTGCTCTGTTGAGAGCAACACTCGGTCGTCATGCCGCACCGATAATGAAAATAGAAATACAAGGCCGCTCACGTAATAATTAATAATGCTATAAATTCACAGGTATATGTGATTGTTGCTACATGCTCCAACCTAGATGAATTTCGTGTATTTAATTCACAGAATGGGATTGTTGCCACATGCTCCATTCTAGGTGAATTAGTAAAGTGAAGAAGTATTCAACACTTATTAATGGCTTTATCTTTTACAAGATGTTAGCGCATAATTTTCTGGTTTTTTTTACAATTTTAACCTTAAATGAAAATCCACCATCAACATTAAGTCCCCTGCCTAGCACATAATGGTTACACTATTGTGGGGTAGGCATGAGATGGTGACATACATATGTGAGAAAGACGGGATAAAGGAAGTTTACCCGAAGAATATTGACCGACCGCTAGTTGTCCATGCCAAGTTGTGCTTGTATGGAATCCTTTGGTGGGACCCGCCGCGTGCTCGATCAATGTCGACCTTTGTTTCAACCGAAAACCGGCCTGCCGTTAACTGTTTTATTCGAATACCAGCCTTGTGACTTTGATCAATACCCGGACTTGAAACTTGAGCAATACCGGACTTGAGACTTGAACGTCTGGGACTTGTGACTTGATCAACACCGGACTTGAAACTTGAGCAATACCGGACTTGTGACTTGATCAATACCGGACTTGTGACTTGATCAGCACCGTACTTGAAACTTGAGCAATACCGGACTTGTGACTTGATCAATACCGGACTTGAAACTTGATCAACACCGGACTTGAGACTTGAGCAATACCGGACTCGTGACTTGATCAACACCGGACTTGAAACTTGAGCAATACCGGACTTGTGACTTGATCAACACCGGACTTGAAACTTGAGCAATACCGGACTTGTGACTTGATCAACACCGGACTTGACTTGAGCAATACCGGTGTTTGGACCCAATACCAGCCTTGTGTATTCCAACGTGAATGTGTGTTCTATCGTGTGTGACTACATATCTCACGCGTTTTTATACAAGTCTTGACTCATGTTTTTTATTGTAGAATGAAGAAAAAAGAACTCTTGTTGAGATGTCTTACGGAGATAATGCCGATGCACAAGTCGGAGGTGTTGACAAAATTCAAAGATATGCACGAACATTGATGATGAGTCGTTCACCGTTCCTTTTCAACTATATGAAAATATCCGTTCCACAAGATAACCCTTCTCTATCGACTTCAAGGTTTTCATGCTCAGCTGAGCCCTCATGAAGGATGGATGAGACGATTATGTTGAGCAATGAGTACATCAAAGATAACTTGACCAGAGCGCAGATTATTGATGCGGCTTGAGTGTTGAAACGGCTCGAGAGGATGTTAAAGTGGTTTTAAATTAGAAGCGTTGAGGTGGATCTGGAGAGAGTGTTGAAGAAGGATTACGAAGCGAACGTGGGTCCCGAAAAGAGCGTTGAGGCGGCTCTTGAATAAACCATTGAAGCGAGCTTCGCTAGAGGGAGCGTTGAAGTGTTTCCCTCTTCATTCGATTTACCCTGCGAATTCCATGCTTCTTGACTGACCATTTCTCTCATGTTGAAGAATTCCTTGACTGACGTTGAAGGAATTTCATGCCGAGCCTCGAGTCCCAAGCGTGGTTTACATGGTTTGTTCGTAGTGGTTGTTGTCGAGCCAGATATGGAATATCTTGGACATTGTTTCATCATTGTGGGAGTCGTGCATGTGGTACTTTGGAGTTGGAGTTGACGGACGCGCAGATGTTGTATCTCGGTGGTTTTCCTCTTGCCGCTTGAGGAACCGCTACGAAGGTCGAAGGTTGTATCACTGTTGGTGAGATATATGCCCCTACAAACATTATGAGGCTCTTCATTATTGGCAGGCCTGGTTCTTTCTATCAGGGCATATGTTGTTGTAGATGAGAGTTCAACAGATCCATAGGATGACCAAAAGCGCGGATTCTCCAACATAGCATGATAGACATGTACCACTGTCTGATAAAGTGACTCGCCTGGATCTTGTTCGACCACCGTCGATAGAGTGACTTCGCCCGGATCTTGCTCGATATGACACGTGGACATCGTTATCTTCTTGAGGTCGCTCCCTTGAGGTATCGGCTCAAGTGGAAGATTGCCGTGATAGAGCGTTGATACGTTGCACCCTGCATTATTTAAACCAAATGGCGGTATGGTATAATAAAAATTTCCGAGAGGAGTTCGAAAAGCTATCTTACTTGCATCATGCTCGTACATCCTTATCTGTTTGTATCCGCTACATCCATCCATGGAGGAGAACATGCCGTGTCCGCTGGTTACATCTACTAACATGTCAATGTTAGGTAGAGGAGGATCGTTTTTGGAGCAGCACCTGTTCAAATCTCTGAAGTCTATGCATCACCCGATCTATCCATTTTCCTCGTGTCTCAATCGCAACCGTTTAACCGACTTGGATCCGAGGTATGACATGTAGATGATGGGTGACCAATTTTCATCTAAATCCGGCATTTCTTCATATCTCCAAGCGAATATGTCCCGGTACTCTTTGAGAAGTTCCACGAGCTTCATGCGTTTATCCGTACACAAGTTTGAGTGATGGAGATAGGCCTAGGAGATTCCTCAACGATTTCAATCTCATCGGTTGTGGAGTTGGTGCCATCTTGCAAACTGTGGAGAATCTAGCACTTGTTCTTGTGGTTCGTTCTTTGTTGTAGCATTCCATTGGGTGGAGAGACTGGGTAAAGCGGTCTCCCCGCTAATTGATAATGGCGAGTGTCGTATACCGTTTTCCCTTTACGGTCACGACTGCCACAAAAAGTTCATTCCCTCTTCGTGTGAACGTGGGTCGTGGCTTCACAGGATGGAGAAGAATGCTTCGTCAGCAAAGATGCATCGTGGGTTTTAGCCCTCAATGATGCAAGCCGTTCTTCTTCATGAATTGACGCCCACGTGGGGAGTGGGACGTAACGAACTTGTTCGATTCTTTTCATGGAGCTTCTCCAAGATGTATGTCTTTGGTTTGGTTTCCCTTGAAGTCCGTCATTGTGGTAGGCTTTCGTACGACCTTGCCTGGGAGAACCTTGGATGTCCTGAGAGTCTTGAGAGTAATCACATTCGAAGACGCTCATGTGTAGATAAGGGCCGTCTTAAACTTTGAATCCTTGATGAGTGCGGTGACATGTAGGGCACGGTCGTGACCTTCCTCTGGTTGATTGCAGCAAAACGTCTCCGCGCGCTGATTCTTCGAGAGGTGTGAAAGTTCGCATAAACTTTCCACTAGAGAAACCGCTTCTCGATCCACCGGCCTCTGGTTCATAGTGAAATTATTGACTTGAGGAGGATCGTTGTGAGGATCAGTCCCCAGTGTAGGAGTCTCCATGACAGGACCGCTCATATCTGATGTCGCTTCTTTGATCAGGTCCATGGAGGTCCACGCCGCTGAAGTACCTTCTCCGGTGCGTTGAATGCGTTCCTTTTTGCTCCAGGGGCTGTCGCGGCTCTTGTGGCAATCGATCAGTTAATGTCTTAAGAAAAGTGAGTACCTCTTTCTGAGTTGTGGCCATATCCGTTTGAGTCTTAGCAAGAATCTCCTGCTTCTCCATCAACTCTGCAATGGTAATGGGCGGTGGTCCTCCTCTCGTCCCTCCGTCTCCTCATCTTGATGAATGAGTGAAAGTTGTTGCTCTGGTGACCACTGGAGGCGTTACACTTGAGGAGATGCCGGGATTCGCGGCTGCTCTGGCTCTGGTGATGGGAGGTGTTACACCTACTAGAATGTCTCATGCTCCGCTAGCGTTGGGGATAGAAGTGACGGCTCCACGAGATGTATTGACCACGGTAGCTCCACTAACAGGTACATCGACACCGGGAGTGTTATCCGTACTAGCTCCATCAGGATTGATTGCTGATCCAGACCTGACTTCTACTATCTTGAAATGAATTGTTGATTGAATTGGTTCTAAGATCTACCCTTTTTTGAAATTGATGAAATTGAATCGGATTTCGAAGAAATTGACTTTACAACCGAGAGATTAACCTCCCACTGTGGTCGCCAATTGTTTATGGGTGAAAACTATTTCTTCCGGTTTTGGTAATTTGGGGTGTGTGGATGAGAAATGAGTCTAAACCTTAAACAAATGCACTGCGCGGTGAGTGTGATGCGTGTCGTTTACACAGCAAATTAATTACTTCTTTCCACACTATTAACTGGTAATATAATGGCAAGGAGTTCGTTCCCACAAAGAGCAGGGAGTTTTTAGTTGTTTAAAAAGTAACCAAAAGGGGTTTTTAGATTTTAAATCAAAGTAATTGACAAAAGAAAATATAAAAGATTTGTTGTAAATAATAAGAAGAAAGAAGACTAGGGAATCCTTCGTCACAACAACTCAAACTTAATTGAATACAAGTTTATCTATTGTTGAATTTATATTGTTACCAACCGTAGAATAGCAATAAGCTCTGCTATCCCCGTTCTGTTGTCACTTTGGATACGGAAGCGCTCGACTACCGGTTTCTATCCAAATAACCCACCACGAATAAGCTCTCGAGGTGTAGATTAACGAATGCTTTACACTGTGAATCAGGTTGATCCTAGCATCGACGCATAGGCTCATTTTAACTTACTAGTGTTATCTTTATACACAATTGCTTAACAGAATCCCTCTATCGGCTCTTGCGATTTACTACTTGTGTAAAGAATTGAGTGACAATTACACGTATCACCAACCCCAATACTAGTAGAAGAATTATTGATTGGTTAATTTAATTGATCACTTTAAATAACCCCTAAATATTCTTAAACATTAAAAATAATAAAGATAATCAACAAATAAATAAAACTTGAAATAAACTTGGTTTAAGAAATTAAAGCTTCATTGTTCAGGACTTTGAAATCATCCCTAATCAAAAGAAGTTTAGCTACTCATAGCTAAAAAGAATTCTACAAATAAATAAAAGAGAAAAAATAAAAATAGAATTAAATATAAAAACTCACAAGAAAAGCCAGGGAACAAAACTTTATTTCTCTCTCTCATTTGTCTTCTAGCTAGAGAAAAGAATAGTAAAAGAAGATTAAGATTTTTTTCCATTGGGTTTTGACTCCTATTTATAGCCTTCAAAAACCCTAGGAAATCCAAAATATTCGTGCAAGATAAGGATGCAAAAGTCGGTGGAGTTTATCCAAAAGAGGTGTTCGTAATTGGGTGTTTACGCGGTATATTCTAGTAGAGTGCACACGGCTTCGATTGCGTTCGATCCTCTCGAGAACTCTTTGTATCTTCATCTGCACCGTTGATCTATCCATCTTCGATGCTCCGCGGTACACACAATCATCAATAATCTCCAAAACGCGTCAAGCTTTTGTTCACCCTTCTGAGAATTACCGAAACCTACCCCACCACGTGCTCGCTATTTCCTTCTTCTGATCTGTACGTGAAAATGTAAAAGCTAGAGGGTCCCACTGGTGACGTCATCACCGTACGCCTTCCTCCATCATCATATACTGCCATCTCCGTATACATCTTCTTCTCCATCGAGCATCAGCAGCTCCATGAACCTGAACTTCATCATGACAGCAGCCAACAACAACAACCTTTAATAGCAACCCATTCTAACTCGAGTGCTCACAGCAGCATCATCTTCCCTTAACCACCATCGTTTCCTGCATTCACTGCCAATGACAACAACCCATAATCGAGTCCATCTCGACTTCTTCTTCCTCGAGATCCATTGCCGGACTGTTCTTCGCCATTACCACGGTACTTCGGCGGAGTTTCATCGTCACCACAACTCGAGTTCTCCTCATCGAGATCAAGACAAAGACTCCCATGACAATCATCGATGACATATCGTCACCGCCAAACTCAAACATTGAACCACAAAGCACCACTCATGTTGTCTCTTTCCATCACCATCATCAAGATCGACCCAACTCCATCAATATCATTACAGCAAGTCAACAGCTCGAGCTTCATCATCTACTCATCGATAATGGCAAAGAACCTCTCATACTTCTCCATTTCCTTGTCGAGCTTCACTACGTCATCACACCTTCGATCGATTTATCGAAATCAAACAACAACCCATGTTTTCTAACATCTCTCGGGAACCCGGTGATTTATTCGAATTCGAATATCACTTCTTCCAAAATTCATCACCATCATGATCATCATGATCATCAAGCTCCGAGTTCCATTACATGTGTCTTTGTTTAGGAATAAAGAAGAAGAAGTGCCAGAGTAATAAGTCGGGTGTCTTTAGTATTATTTGAACTTTGGCAGCCCCTTATTGTAAAAGAAGACTGGACTCCCTTTAGCACTTCTCTTGAACTTGATCGCCTTTAACAAATGACTACCCCTTAACGTACAGCTAAAAGCCAATAGTACTTCCCGATAAAATGACCATTTTGCCCTTTGCTTATGAGTTCTTGTTTTGCTCATAATTTCTTCATACGAACTCAGAATGACTCCGTTCTTTCGCCATTGTCTTCATGTTCTCGTCCTCTACACAATGAAAAGTAGAAATCTTGTATTTGAACGAGTTCCAATTGGTCTTTGGCCCTTCTCCACTTATAGCTAACTTCTTTCCTTGCACAATTAAGTGCATATTCACTTCTTTTGGATGATTTACCTAACAAAACACAAATAAAAGAAAACAAGCGTAATATACAATAATTTGCAAGAAAACCAACAAATACTAGCATGGAATTGACACTAAATATATGTGAAATATGCACTTATCAAATTCCCCCACACTTGCCTTTTGCTAGTCCTCGAGCAAACTAAACTAGACTACAACAACTCCATTTCGCCGAGGATACTAAGTTGCTTTTAATGAATGTAACAAGCCTTTAAACCCCTAGGTGTCCCTAGTGGACGAGTTATAGTCTCGTGAGGGTTTACCAGAGATATACCCACAAAACCTACTCCAACTTCAAAGCGTTCCAGCTTCCCAAGCATCCAAAGAGCTATGAGGACATAGAGTTTATGCATGCTAGTAATAAGAAGTTAGAAATACCAAAGAACATATTCTCATTCTTAAATGTTGAGTGAGAAATAACCACACCATAATGAGAGAACGCGTGTTTGAGAGCGATCAATAAGCATTTCGCCTCGACTTCGCCTCACTTAAAAGGATTTTATGATAATTGCACTCAAAAAGACAAACTTTTTTATGGGTCTCACATGTGTGTAGGTAGGAATGAAGAGAGAAATCCTACACACGTTGAATGGTGGGAAGGAAACCTTCCGAAATATTTCTCGAGACTCCACAAAATCGTGGAAAACAAAGATATTTTTCGATGATCTCTAAGAAAGGAAATCAACCATTATTATCGAGGATGAGAGTACTTACCACCTTCACATCCGATTGCAATGATGAAAGCACCACTCTCACAAGATCCAATAGAAACGTCTTCCAATTTGGCTCGTCTTCTTCATCTTCTTGGTCTTCGTCTTCGGTCTTCAACTGCTGATGATAAACTCTTGAACTTCGTAGAACTCTGACATTTTGTAACTCTTTTCCCTTCAATTTCCTTGTTGCTTGAAACTTCTTTATAAATTTTTCTTCCCCATGGCTTTATTGAACAAATAACAACCTAATGCAAATCTTTTTGTATTTCTTTTTTTTTTCTTTTTCTTTTTCATTTTTTTTTTTCTTCTATTTTTTTTTTCAATTTTTTTTTTTTTTTTTTTTTTTTTAAAGACAAAAAGATTGCAACTAAAAAAAATAATAACGAAATTAAAATTAACATGGCCATAAAAGAAGTACTTTACCACTTTGATCTTCACAACTTGTATTGTCTTCGTATCATAAACTTCAATAATTCTCATCTTTTGATTTTCTCTGCTCTTGCAAATAAGTCTTCATACTTGGATATAATTTACGCTCCTTATGTGTAAGTCTTCAACATATATAAAAATCTGCTCATTGTATGTTGCTTTACTTGGATGAAATTTTGCTCTTCTTGTATTGTTGCTTGTAAACCTTAAACGTCTTCAACTTTCCTTGTAGATTTTGATGTTGCTCCACTTGTTGATGATGCTGGTGTTTCTATGGATCTGTTGGCGGCGAGAGAGAGAATGGTGCTACTGCAAATCAAACTACAAGAAGGTGGTGTTCATCTATAGACGTCACCCTTATGATTGACAAAATTAGCACTCAAGAGATCAAAGAGTAGTGCTTATTGGTGGGAGGTTGGGTAGCTCACCATTCTACCCTTTAATTAACGCACGGTGACACACACTCAAAAGAAAGCTCTTTAGTCATTACAAAGAAATTTTGGTTTGGTGCCTCTGTTGATTTGAAAATAGGTAGTCTCCACTAATGATTGATCAGCAACTCTAATAATGCATTTCTCTCTGCTCCTAATTTGCATCACCAGCATGATTAAATCCATTATTTAACACTCTAACAAGCAAGAAATCCGAACGTAGTTCCCTAACACTTCCAAGTTCGGCTATGTCGGTCGAATTCTCTATGTAAACATACCTAGAAGTATGCTAGTGACTCTAAAATCTCTACAAGTTGGAGGTTTTATTCAAATATATACAAAGAATTTGAAAAAATTGACTCAAAAAGGCTAAAAACTCTATATGCAAAATATCCAAACACTCCCCCACACTTAAACTTTACATTGTCCTCAATGTAATTGACTCGTCCTAAGTAAAGTCAAGGTGCGAAATATTAATATGATATGCAAAAGAAGAAAACTAAAAACAAAAGATAGAGATACAAAACCGATGGGTTGCCTCCCATTTAGCGCTTAGTTTTACGTCCTCAGCCTGACTTGGCATTCTCCAAATCACTCCTCTGGAGGAAGTAAATCACTGGCTCAATCTCATCAACATCCACCGTAGTGAAGTTCTCGTAGTATGGCTTCGCCCTATGGCCGTTGATCTTGAAAACTTTCCAGTTTTAGGACTAGTTATTTCAACTCGCACCATGAGGAAAAACATTAGTAACAACAAATGGTCCCACCCATCGGGACCTTAGCTTGCCAGGAAATAACTTAAGACGAGAATTAAATAAAAGAACTTTTTGTCCCACAACAAAACTTTTTCGAGAAATCATTTTGTCGTGGAATAACTTCGTCTTTTCCTTGTATATACGAGAGCTCTCATAAGCATCATTACGTATTTCCTCCAGCTCATTTATTTGTAGCTTCCTTTGTTTCCCAGCTTCATCATACTCCATGTTATACATCTTTACCGCCCAAAAAGCCTTATGCTCAAGTTCAACTGGGAGATGACAAGCTTTTCCATAAACCAACCGATATGGAGACATACCAATTGGTGTCTTATACGCCGTTCTATACGCCCAAAGTGCATCATTAAGCCTGAAGCTCCAATCTTTTCTTGTAGTATTGACAGTTTTCTCCATAATGGACTTGATCTCTCGATTTGAGATTTCACTTGCCCACTAGTTTGTGGGTGATACGGCGTGCCAACCTTGTGTGTAATGTTGTACTTCTTTAGGAGAGCATGAAAGGATTTCTTGAAATGCGAACCTCCATCACCATAACCACTCTTGGTGTACCATGTCTAGAGAATATATATTCCTTCACAAACTCACAAATAACTTGAGAATCATTAGTAGGGGGTGGCTTTAGCTTCCACCCATTTAGAAACATAATCCACAAACAAGAAGTATATAATATTTTCCATTCGAATTAACAAAAGGGCCCATAAAATCAATACCCCACACATCGAAAATCTCTATATGAAGAATCGGTGTGAGTGGCATTTGATTTCGAGCACCTAGATTGCCCGTTCGTTGACATCTATCACAAGATTTGCAAAAAGCATATGCATCCTCGAATAGGGTAGGCCAATAAAAGCCACTCTCAAGAACTTTGAGAGCGGTACGTTTAGAACCAAAGTGACCACCGCATGCATAGGAATGACAAAAAGATAGAATTGATTGAAATTCGAGTTAGGTACGCACTTCATAATAATCGATCAAGACCATATTTCCACAAGTAGGGCTCATCCCACACATACTGTTTGGCTATTTTCTTAAGCTTTAACTTTTGAAAATTAGACATCGTACTAGGTACTTGCCTTGTAACCAAATAGTTTACTATATCAGCATACCAAGGTGTTGATTCTTCAATTGAGAAAAGTTGTTCGTCCGGAAAACGATCTTGTAAGGGAAGTTCTTCTTCGGATACAACAAGTCTACTAAGATGATCCGCAACTTGATATTCTCGATACCTTTCTTATCTCTCGATTTCAATCTTTGAATTCTTGCAGCAAAAGAATCCATCTTATGAGTCTTGGCTTGGCCTCCTTCTTTTTTAATAGGTGCAAAGTGCTGCATGATCGAATATACAATCACTTTTGTACCCACTAAATATGATCTAAATTTTTCTAGTGCAAATACTATAGCCAGAACTCTTTCTCGGTGGTTGAATAATTTATTTGAGCCTCATTAAGGGTCCTTGATGCATAATAAATCACATGTGACCTCTTGTCCACTTTACGATCCAAAACAGCTCATTCGCATAATCACTTGCATCACACATTAACTCGAACGGCAAACTCCGGTCGGGTGACTTAATAATTGGTGCGAGAGTCAACATCTCCTTCAATTTATCAAAGGCATCCTTGCACTCCTGATCGAAGTTAAATGCAACCTCCTTTTGCAACAATTGGCACATCGGCATTGAGATTTTGGAGAAATCTTTGATAAAACCGCCTATAAAAACCTGCATGACCAAGAAACGAGCGAATCTCCCTCACCGAAGTGGGGTATTGTAAGTTTCTAATCAGGTCTATCTTTGCTTTGTCCACCTCGAGCCCTTGAGAGGACACGATGTGACCGAGCACTATACCATGGTTTACCATAAAATGGCAATTCTCCCGATTTAAAACAAGATTAGTGTCTATGCATCTTTTAAGAACAAGTTCAAGATTATTTAAACAAATATCAAATGAATCACCATAAACACTTTGAAATCATCCATAAATACCTCAATGATGTTTTCCACGTAGTCGAAAATATACCGACCATACATCTCGAAAAGTGGCAGGGCGCATTGCAAAGACCAAATGGCATTCTTCTATATGCAAATGTACCGAAAGGACAAGTAAATGTAGTCTTCTCTTGATCCTCCTGCAATAACAATTTGATTGTATCCCGAATAACCATCCAAAAAGCAATAATGTGAATGTCCCGCCACCTCTCTAACATCCCGATCAATGAAAGGCAAAGGAAAGTGATCCTTGCGGGTAGCCGAATTGAGCTTTCTGTAGTCTATGCACACTCGCCATCCAGTTTGAACTCGTGTAGGAACAAGTTCATCATCTTGGTTTCTAACAATAGTGACACCTGATTTCTTAGGCACCACTTGCACCGGACTAACCCACTTGCTGTCAGAAATTGGGTAAATCATGATCGCTGTCGTAAGCGACACAAATATAATTACACTTTCTTACTACTCAAAATATAAATATAGCAAGGGCAAGAAAGGATCGATCCCACAGAGAGGTCTAGGTTGTCAAATTGTTATGGTTTCCTATAAATAACACCTGTAGTTTTGTGATTTTATAAGCGAAAATAAAAGCAAAGAAACAAATAAGCAAACAAATAAGATAGAAGAGATATTGGTTAAGGATTTCGTTTTCATTCACTAACATGCTTTTCACAATAACTAGAATTGATATTTAATCTCAACTTTTATCAAAGACCTAGAATACCTTGATCGCAAGAATATCCCGCAAATCTCCTCATGTCATCAACAAACACATTAAAAGATGCGAATATGAATTCTACCTAAAGGAACAACCTAACGTGTAAAAGCACTAATCAAGTTTAATTCCCTAGATGCATTAGGTTCTATGAAATCAGGCCAATCAAAGCAATTGAACGTGGAAAGCGCACTAATTCAATTTAACAAAGGTTACGATTCACATATGATCATAAGAATATATCACTACAAACTATAATCATATTATGCTACTTGTATTCAAGGAATATCACTTTTACGTATAATAAACCCTAAACTAGCAATAGATGTGATTAGAAGTTCTACCAATTTGCAACTTGACAAAACAATCAATCAATCATAAAACAATATTTTCAGAGAATTGCAAACGATAAATATGAGACAAAACTAATATATTGAATCAAAGAATCATGCTTTGTGAAATCCAACTATTCCATAACCAATAATAAACTTAGGTACTCATATTCAAGGAGTTCATAACAAGAAGAAAGAGAAAAGACTTCATGGTTCTAAAACCCTAGAATAAAAGTAGAGAATAATAATAAAACGTGGTCAAAGATAATAAAAGTCTTCTCTTTATATAGCTCCACTCCTTCCAAAACTAGGTTTTGTCTTCAAAGTCCATTAGTTGGAAATTCACCCGGCCACGAGAGAGAAACTCGTGTAGAAATTTTGTCCCAAAAACGCTCGCCGGAAAACTGGGATTGTGGCGGAATCCGCCAAATAGTCGCCGGAAATAGCATCTCGGTAACCTGGCCAAGTCAAACCGGCCAGCGATCAACGGTCCAACTCGGTCGGGTCAAATCGGGTCGAGCAGGCGGGTCAAATCGGGTCAACAGTCACCGAGTCAAGACTGGTTAGCTCGTTGTGTCGTGGCAGCTCAGTGAGTCTCTATCTGAATTGGTCGGTTGGTCTAGGCGGTGAGCATTGCCACAGACTTTGAGTTGTGTAGCACAATCATTGTGCTTGACCATGATGGTTGCCTTCCCACTGTAACCTCCCGTAATGCACCATTCTCTTCCACTCGATCCCTTTAGCTCTTAATCGCATCATCGCTCCCCTGCAATCTCAGCTCAGGCCATCTGCAGCTCAACCAGAGCATTCCACTCTCTGCACCTGTAGCTCATTGCACTCACCAGCCAGCTCTTCACTCCAAGTGCAGCTCAGTTCTTCTCAACCAAAGCATCAGAACCCAAACTCAGTAAAATCACCACCATTGCTGCATCTCCCTTAGGCCACCCTCATCATACACTCACACACATCTGGATTTCTCAGCTATACCAAAACCATCACAGCCTGGGCCATCTCCTTGAATCACACAACCAGATTTCTCAGCCATCATGCCATGGCAACAGCTTCATAAATCATCTCCAAAACCATCATCGATTTCTCTCTCCGTCACGACAACAACAGCTCTTCCACGCCTCAGAATACTACAATTCATTCCAGTCTCCACTTTGGCTTCTTTCTGTAGCTCAGCAGCTGTAACTTCCTCATTATTCTACTCAGCTGCAATTTCAATTTAACCCTTGTACTGAATCCGCCTCAATGCCACTGACCCTCTCCATTCGCAAACCCACTGCAAATCGCAGCTTTACTCGCACCAGATTTGACTTTATACAGCCACTAGAACCAAACCAACTCCATGTCTTCATAGCACTGCCAGCAAACCCACTTAGCCTGTCATCCTCGCTATGCAGCCGCGACTCCACCAGTGCCTCGCCATTTCTTCCATGTTCTCCTCAGCCCAATTCATAACCTGCACCATTTACAAGACAAACAAGTTCACGACCATCTTGCGGGTCCACGTTAACCTCATCATTGCAGCATCATTGCATCATCTTCTTGTTGCTCCATTCTGCACCACTACAGGCCTGGCCATTGTAGCAAAACCAGCTGCAACTCCAATCCCAGGCCAGCACCACCAGACTCAATCACCAGCTCTGCATTACACAATAAGCACACCCAGCACTGCTCTCGGCTTCAATTCCAATCCAGAACAACCCTTTCCTGAGACCCAGTCACCACCATTACCAACAGCTTCTCCACCAGAATTCTACATCTGAGATTCAATAGCAGCCCTCCTTCGAAATCAACCATAGCAGCTTCCAATTTTAGGTCATCACTCTGCCAAATACAAATTTAGCTCAAACCCAACTTCCCTTATCTTCCAATTCTTCTTCTAAACCACAAGACAGCAGCATCTAGTTCTTCAAATCCTTCTCTGAATCTCTCCAATAACAGCACCCCATCTTCATCTCCTCTAATTTCCTTCTCTGTGGCATCACGAAGAGCTTCAAAGACTTCTCTTCACTTGAATCCGATTCACATCACAATAGCCATCCCCATCTTCAATTTGTCCTCTCTCATGAACCTGGTTTCTCCCACACTCGATTTGTAGCAGAGATAAGAAGAGAAATAACTGGGGAAATGGCTTTCTCGACCTAATCGAGTGGAATAACTATTTGCACCCAATCGTACTTGGGTATAGCCACCAAAGGGTAGCCCCTTAACTCGTGACTGACTCGGATAGTGTTTCTTCAAATAGAGTTAGCCCTTAACACTTGACTGGGCTCCGGATAGCACATGCCTGTGAAATGACACTCTTGCCCTTATTGCTTATGAGTTCTTGTTTTGCCCATAACTTCTTCATACGAACTCAGAATGACTCCATTCTTTCGCCATCGTCTTCATCTTCTCGTCCTCTACACAATGAAAAGTAAAAATCTTGTATTTGAACGAGTTCCAATTGGTCTTTTTGCTCCAAATGACTCCATTGCACCTAATAAACTCAAAAGCACACATAAGATACATAATTTACAAGAAAACTCGCAAAGAAAGCATAAATACTTGATATTAAATACGGTGTATTCTACACCTATCGATTCCCCCACACTTAGACTTTGCTAGTCCTCGAGCAAATCAAACAAAACAATAAAATACAACAACTCCGTGTCGTCGAGGCTACGGTCACTTTTAGCATAAATAACAAGCCTTTAAACCCCTAGGTGTCCCTAGTGGACGAGTTATAGTCTCGTGAAGGTTTACTAGAGATATACCTACAAAACCTATATTTCAAACTCCGTCTATTTGTGACAAATCAATGAACGAATTCAAATTGACTACAGGAGGAGGTACCTTGCAAATTCAATTCAATTATTAGTAAATAAACTCTAATTAGATAGTCGAACAAGCCACAATACTCAGAAACTAACAAACCACAATCACAATGAAAAGATTAAGAAGATGGAAATAGATGTAGATGTTGGCGAATTCAATTCAATTCGTCGGTTACCAATGGTAATTGGCACTGTGAAACCCCCAGGATCTTCACACTTAGCAGGCATCTTCTTCAGTAACATAGCTGTAGCACTTTCGCCCACCTGAGTAATTTGATTAGCAATCAACCTATCCTTTCTTGTGCATAAATCCTTCAAAACCTTGGCATACACGGGTACGGTTCGATGGCCTCAATAAATGGAATGTTGATTTGTATCTTCTTTGAAAATATCCATGATCTCCTTATCTTGAGCTTGCTTCTTTGACTTGGCAAAACGACTAGGGAAAGGAGGTGGTGTGGTAAAGGTGGGAACCGTGTCCTTAGGTTGGCCGGTTGAGGTTGGCTTTTCCTTTGGTACGATTTCCGCTTCTGCTTCCTTCTCAATGTCGTTATTAACCACATGTTGTTGTTGTGGTTCTTCGCCTTGTCTCCCACTTCTTAGAGTTACGGCATTGACATGCTCTCTTGGATTCACAAAAGGTTGTGATGGCAACTTTGTCGAGGCTTGTGCTTTCACTTGATTCATATATGTCGCCATTTGCCCCATCTGAGTTTGTAAATCCCTAATAGCATTATCGATTTTCAATCGATTTTGATCATTCTTTTTGTTGATATTGTAGGTTTTGTTGCAAGATAACATCTTGTTTTTGAGACATTCCCTTTTGTTCTTGCATCATAACCTTCAACATCTCCTCTAAACTGGAACTCTGAGTTTGTTGCTGAGTTTGAGGCTGGAGTTGTGATTGTTGAAAACCACCTTGTCTCGCATATGGATTAGGAGCTGCAGCTTGCTTGTTCGCATAACTGAAATTTGGGTGATCTTTCCAACCAGGATTATAAGTATTAGAGTAAGGATCATATCTTGGCCTCTGATTAGGAAATATAGCATTTACCTCGGCATCCTCTTCATATGAAGGAACAACTGCAGATGCTATACGTTGTACCATTTTTTCCATATTACTCATTCGTTGCTCCATGTGTGAAGAATCTCCCATCTCACTAACTCTTCTAACCACCGATGAATCTCTAGTATAAAATTGCTGCGTATTTGCAGCCATGCTCTCAATCAAACTAGTAGCCTCTCGACGCTTTGTATTAGCCAATGCACCACTTGCTAGCCGCATCAATCAAGTGTCTCTCATGCGGTAGTAACCCCTCATAAAAGTGTGTAATGATAAGTTGTGGTGGTATTTGATGATGTGGGCAACTCGCCAACAATTTCTTGTACCTCTCCCAATAGTCATACAAAGATTCTCCTGAAATTTGTACAATGCCACTGATTTCCTTGCGAATAGATGCAGCTTTAGAAGCAGGAAAATACTTTTCCAAAAACAGCTTTTTCATTCCGGTCCATGTGGTAATACTTCCGCAGAGATAATAGAACCATGAGTCCGCTTGGTCCGTTAATGAAAACGGAAAAGCTTGTAGAAAAGTTTGTATCATCATCATCATCGCTCTTTTTCATACTTCTAATCGTATTTCAAACCGCCGCAAGTGTCGATTAGGATCTTCACCTGTAGTCCCTTGAACTTTGGAACCCAATGAAGAAGGCTTGACTTAAGTTCCACTGTGTCATTTAGAGTAATACACATTGGTTGAGATTCCAAACATGGTGATGTTAGATCTCTCAACGTCTTCCTCTCTCGGAGGTGGAGGTGGAGGTGGTGGAGGTGGTGGATCTATCTCGTCGTCAGATTAACCATCTCTTACGTAGAAGGTTCTAGTTGCAACTGCGACGTGCTTGAAGTACCGTTCCTTTGCGAGTTTGAATTCCGCACCTCGGATAATCCCAATCTTTCGGTGCCAGAGATTAAATACCTGAAACCAAAAAAAAAAAATCTAGAGTAAAATCTAAGAATAAATGATTAAATTTTTTTTTTTTTTTAATTATAATAAAATAATAAAAATAAAAACAAAATCTAAAAAACAAAGTACTAAAATAAATAAAAATACTAAAACAAAATAAAACAACTAAAAGCTACCGACTGCTCCCCGGCAGCGGCGCCAAAATTTGATGCGCGTCGTTTACACAGCAAATTAATTACTTCTTTCCACACTATTAACTGGTAATATAATGGCAAGGAGTTCGTTCCCACAAAGAGCAGGGAGTTTTTAGTTGTTTAAAAAGTAACCAAAAGGGGGTTTTTAGATTTTAAATCAAAGTAATTGACAAAAGAAAATATAAAAGATTTGTTGTAAATAATAAGAAGAAAGAAGACTAGGGAATCCTTCGCCGTCACTGAACTGAAACTTAATTGAATACAAGTTTATCTATTGTTGAATTTATATTGTTACCAACCGTAGAATAGCAATAAGCTCTGCTATCCCCCGGATCCCTGTTGTCACTGGATACGGAAGCGCTCGGCTACCGGTTTCTCCAAATAACCCACCACGAATAAGCTCTCGAGGTGTAGATTAACGAATGCTTTACACTCGTGAATCGGTTGATCCTAGCATCGGACGCATAGGCTCGGCACACTTACTAGTGTTATCTTTATACACAATTGCTTAACAGAATCCCTCTATCAGCTCTTGCGATTTACTACTTGTGTAAAGAATTGAGTGACAATTACACGTATCACCAACCCCAATACTAGTAGAAGAATTATTGATTGGTTAATTTAATTGATCACTTTAAATAACCCCTCAATATTCTTAAACATTAAAAATAATAAAGATAATCAACAAATAAATAAAACTTGAAATAAACTTGGTTTAAGAAATTAAAGCTTCATTGTTCAGGACTTTGAAATCATCCCTAATCAAAAAGAAGTTTAGCTACTCATAGCTAAAAAGAATTCTACAAATAAATAAAAGAGAAAAAATAAAAATAGAATTAAATATAAAAACTCACAAGAAAAGCCAGGGAACAAAACTTTATTTCTCTCTCTGTTTCTGTCTTCTAGCTAGAGAAAAAGAATAGTAAAAGAAGATTAAGATTTTTTTCCATTGGGTTTTGACTCCTATTTATAGCCTTCAAAAACCCTAGGAAATCCAAAATACTCGTGCAAGATAAGGATGCAAAAGTCGGTGGAGTTTATCCAAAAGAGGTGTTCGTAATTGGGTGCTGCGCGGTATATTCTAGTAGAGTGCACACGGCTTCTGATTCGTTCGATCCTCTGAGAACTCTTTGTATCTTCATCTGCACAGTTGATCTATCCATCTTCGATGCTCCGCGGTACACACAATCATCACTAATCTCCAAAACGCGTCAAGCTTTTGTTCACCCTTCTGAGAATTACCGAAACCTACCCCACCACGTGCTCGCTATTTCCTTCTTCTGATCTGTACGTGAAAATGTAAAAGCTAGAGGGTCCCCACCGGTGACGTCATCACCGTCACAGTCTTCCTCCATCATCATATACTGCCATCTCCGTATACATCTTCTTCTCCATCGAGCATCAGCAGCTCCATGAACCTGAACTTCATCATGACAGCAGCCAACAACAACAACCTTTAATAGCAACCCATTCTAACTCGAGTGCTCACAGCAGCATCATCTTCCCTTAACCACCATCGTTTCCTGCATTCACTGCCAATGGCAACAACCCATAATCGAGTCCTTCTCAGCTTCTTCTTCCTCGAGATCCATTGCCAGCACCGTTCTCTGCCATTACCACGGTACTTCTGGCAGAGAGTTTCTATTAGAATACGGGCATCCAACTCAAAACCAATTGGCAATGAGTGGAGAGGCCCTATTAGATTATAAACCGCAGATCTTAAATAACCCAACCATGTGGGACTAATAATCTCAACACGCCCCCTCACGTGTAGCCTCGGCGGGTCTTACAAACACGTGGACAATTAAATCGGGTGGCGCGAGTAAAGGTGCGGTCAACTGACTCGACACAAATAGCCTGCTCTGATACCATTTTTATCAAGTGCACCAAGTTCCTCGGACATAGCTACACGCCAACAGGGAAGGCGAACAGCCTCAGCATAACTGGTAGGTTCTTTAAGAGTAGTAATCGCCGCTAAAAACCGAGTATGATTAGCGAAAAATTTGCACATGACACATAATTAGTTATGGGATAAGGCGTACCTGAGAACGTTGACGAGTGCGGAGTGGAAGAGTCGGGGTCTATAGCTTTGACGGTATTACATACATGATCCTTTAACCGAGTATTAGGAACCCGAGAACGAACACTACGACGAACTTCCTTATCAGAAATATTATTGTTATCTTCCGTCACATTTTCGAAGAGACAACATTTTCAAACCGACCATGCTTTGTTGATTATTCACGTCGAGTACGAGAAATTAGTGGAGACGGAGAACATGTTGTGGGGACAAACCATGTTGTGGATTAATCTCGTCGAGTTCGAGAAGAAGATGCTATAGGGATGTCCACCAAAGTTGTTGCTCTGTGTACGTCTTACAAGCCGAAATGTACCATCTGCATTGTCACCTTGTAATTTATCACGAACGTATGTAATAGGACCATCCTTGTCACCTCTTGACAAGTTTTGTCCACTTCTTAAAACATTATCACATCTGTCCGGGACAGATCCTAAACGCCTGCCAATACTCCTGAAAGGTTACATACCTTTGGTGATGGGACGAGTGTTGTCACCACCCGACACACCTGATTCATCGTCCAATAAGCGTGGGCATTCCTTCGGCCATGTCACCAGACTATCATCCAAATCTACTATACGTTCTTCATAATCAGTATGTAAAGAGACAACTCCGTAAGGAAACTTGTTTTCAAAGAAGACGACATCACGAGACACAAAAAATTGTTTCGTTTCCAAATCAAACAACCGCCAACCCTTTTTTCCATAAGGATATCCGACAAATATGCAACGCCTGGCCGTGGATTAAACTTATTTCGATCACGAGGAATAATACTTGCATAGCACAAACATCCAAATACTCGAATATGAGTATAAATAGGAGACTTTCGTGTAGCAATTCATATGGAGTTTTACCATTTAACAAGGCAGTGGGCGTGCGATTAATAATATAAGCAGCACTTAGGATGCATTCACCCCAAAACCGAAGAGGTAAATTTGCTTGAAATCGCAAAGCACGTGCCACATTCAAAATATGACGATGTTTGCGTTCCACTCGCCCATTTTGCTGTGGTGTATCCACACATGAGGTTTGAAATTCAATTCCCTGTTTAGTAAAAAATGGAATCAAAGGACGAAATTCCGTACCATTATCACTGCGAACTTTCTTAACTTGTCTATCAAACTGAGTACTAGCCATTGCACAAAAATTCTGAAAATTCTGCACCACCTCAGTTTTATGTGCCATCAAATAAACCCAAACACAACGAGAATAATCATCAACAATGGTAAGGAAGTAATGTGCACCACAAGAAGATGGAGTACTATAAGGACCCCACACATCACAATGAACTAAATTGAAGAAGTCATTAGCCTTATTCTCACTAATAGGAAAACTAGAACGGGTTTGTTT
Organism: Papaver armeniacum; assembly: GCA_023531295.1. NCBI lineage: Eukaryota > Viridiplantae > Streptophyta > Magnoliopsida > Ranunculales > Papaveraceae > Papaver > Papaver armeniacum. The sequence goes on along the minus strand of JAJJWW010016491.1, from coordinate 20,122 downwards.
AGCCTTAAAACAGGTATCACATGGTTCATTGAGAAATTTCTGACAATCAACTTTATCCATACCAGGAAGCAAAGAAATAATCTTATTAGAAGGATGACCCAAACGTTTATGCCATAAGTAATAATTTTCACCAGTAGTAACTCGATGTGCCCTAATCTGCGCTCCACTGTGGAAGATATAGACCCCATCTCGTTCCTCACCAACACCAATCAACGTCCTCGTAGTGCGGTCCTGTATCACACACAACTTATCAGTCAAAGTGACAATACATTTCAGATCTTTAATTAAACACGCTAATGAAATCAAATTGCAGTGAAGATCAGGGACATATAAAACACGATATAATCTCATATTGTTTCCAAACACCACGGTGCCTTCACATGAAGTAGCTGTGTACGCGCCGTTCGGAAGTTTTACGGAAGAAAAACCTATTTGATATGTTTTGCAAAAGAACTCTTTATTCCCTGTCATATGCCTCGAAGCCCCTGTATCAAGTATCCATTTCCTAGAAAATTTTTCATTCGAGCCCTCCTTATTTGAAGAATTAAACAAATTCACAATAGCTTCCCACTGTGCATCAGTGAGTGTATTAGCAAGTGGTACTAGATCTTGTGAAGAAAGATAGCTTCCAGTTGAGTTCGCATCAATATTCATAAGTGCGGTATTAACAAAAACTTGAACATCTTGTTCATAATTATCGCCGTTTAATTTTACCGGAGAAATCATCATACCCATAAAAAAAATTGCAAGTAATATGGTGATTTTTTTTTTTTTTTTTTTTTGAAGGTTATTTCGATTCTGGCTCAGATGCCATATTAGAATACGGGCATCCAACTCAAAACCAATTGGCAATGAGTGGAGAGGCCCTATTAGATTATAAACCGCAGGATCTTAAATAACCCAACGGGGAAGAAGTAATAAATAAAAATGGTACATTATCTATTACTGTTCTGCCTCCGGGGAAGAAGGCTATTGGTTGTAAATGGGTTTACAAAATTAAATATAATTCTGACGGTAGTGTCGAGCGGTATAAGGCTCGTCTGGTTGTTCTTGGAAATAGACAAGTTGAAGGGGTTGATTATCATGAAACTTTTGCTCCCGTAGCTAAAATGGTGTCTGTTAGAACTTTTTTAGCGATTCTGATTTTGCTCGTGATTGGGAGTTACATCAAATGGATGTTCACAATGCTTTTCTACATGGGGATCTTGAGGAGGAAGTATATATGCAACTTCCTCCGGGGTACTCGACTAATTCTCCTGGTAAAGTGTGTCGACTTCATAAATCTTTGTATGGTCTTCGTCAAGCTCCTCGTAATTGGTTTGCTAAGCTTGCAGGTGCTCTTAAGGCTTTTGGATTTATACAGTCTTATGCTGATTATTCTCTTTTTACCCTACGACGAGGTGAAAATTCCATTAATGTACTTGTCTATGTGGATGATTTAATTATTCTTTGGGGAACAATTCATTTTATTACTGCTTTTAAAGCATATTTAAGCGCTTGTTTTCATATGAAAGATTTGGGCAATCTCAAGTATTTTCTTGGTATTGAAATGTCTCGAGGAGCTGATGGCCTGTTTTTATCTCAACGGAAATATACCTTGGATATTCTTTCTGAGACTGGGCTTCTTGGAGCCAAACCTGCATCTTCTCCCATTGATCAACATCATCGTCTAGCTCTAGATGATGGACCTCTCTATTCTGATTCATCCCAGTATCGTCGACTTATTGGACGCTTGATTTATTTGACCATTACGCGTCCTGAATTGTGTTACTCGGTGCATGTATTGGCTCAATTTATGCGGTCTCCTCGGGTATCTCATTGGGAAGTTTGCTCTTAGAGTTGTTCGTTATCTAAAGGGCCATCCTGGTCAAGGGATTGTTTTACGTAAGGATAGTGCTCTTCAACTTACTGCTTATTGTGACTCTGATTGGGCCTCCTGCCCTATTAGTCGTCGTTCGCTTACTAGTTACTTCATTTTTTTGGGAGGGTCACCTATATCTTGGAAGACAAAGAAGCAACATACGGTATCTCGTTCTTACTGCCGAGGCCGAGTATCGTTCCATGGCTTATACTTGTAGTGAACTCACGTGGCTAAAGGCATTATTGAAATCTTTAGGTGTGTTTCACTCTCAGCCTATGCGCCTTTACTGTGATAGTCAATCCGCACTTCACATTGCTGCTAATCCTGTTTTTCATGAACGCACCAAACATATTGAGAGTGATTGTCATTATGTACGCGATCAAATTCAATCTGGCGCTATTATTACTTCTCATGTTCGCACAACCGCTCAACTTGCAGACATTTTCACCAAAGCTCTTGGTCGTCCTCGCTTGAGTCGCTTCTTAAGTTGGGCATTCGTGATCTCCATGCTCCAACTTGAGGGGGAGTATTAAGGGATACATATATTTGTATATGTGTTGTATTTATGGTTAGGAAATATATTAGTTAGGAATGATATTATTTTGAGTAAATGCTTACCAAATCTGTTTTAAGGTGTCTTCCTATTTAGTCTAAGGGAAGACTGGTTGTGTAAATCAAGCTTTTCAATAATAAGAAAACTTCGATCATTCTCTACCTTGTCGTTTCAGTTTCATCGTCACCACAACTCGAGTTCTCCTCATCGAGATCAGCACAGCACTCCCATGACAATCATCGATGACATATCATCACTGCCAAACTCAAACATTGAACCACAGCACCACTCATGTTGTCTCTGTTCCATCACCATCATCAGCAGCATCGACCCAACTCCATCAATATCATTACAGCAGTCAACAGCTCGAGCTTCATCATCTACTGACGATAATGGCAGCAACCTCTCATACTTCTCCATTTCCTTGTCGAGCTTCACTACGTACTGTCACCTTCGATCGATTTATCGAAATCAAACAACAACCCATGTTTTCTAACATCTCCAGGAACCCAGTGATTTATTCGAATTCGAATATCATTTCTTCCAAAATTCATCACCATCATGATCATCATGATCATCAAGCTCCGAGTTCCATTACATGTGTCTTTGTTTAGGAATAAAGAAGAAGAAGTGCCACTGAGTAATAAGTCGGGTGTCTTTAGTATTATTTGAACTTTGGCGACCCCTTATTGTAAAATACTGGACTCCCTTTAGCATTTCCTGAACTTGACTGCCCCTTATACAGAATGACTACCCCTTAACGTACAGCGGGGGTGCCAATAGTACTTCCCGATAAAATGACCATTTTGCCCTTTGCTTATGAGTTCTTGTTTTGCTCATAATTTCTTCATACGAACTCAGAATGACTCCGTTCTTTCGCCATTGTCTTCATCTTCTCGTCCTCTACACAATGAAAAGTAGAAATCTTGTATTTGAACGAGTTCCAATTGGTCTTTGGCCCTTCTCCACTTATAGCTAGCTTCTTTCCTTGCACAATTAAGTGCATATTCACTTCTTTTGGATGATTTACCTAACAAAACACAAATAAAAGAAAACAAGCGTAATATACAATAATTTGCAAGAAAACCAACAAATACTAGCATGGAATTGACACTAAATATATGTGAAATATGCACTTATCAGAGTGCTTGTAGATTCGAGAGATCAATCTGTGCAAGTCCGGCCTAAACCAAGAAATGGCCGTTCCCGGACTTGTTTCGGTCACAAAGTGAAGGAGATGGGGTTGATCTTAGGGAGGGAAGCGAAGAAGGTGTTGAGAATGTGAAGGTGTTGGCTATGAATGACTTGTATCAGAAAGCTAAACTGGCTTGCAGGATGTAAGCTATCAGTTCCGGTGTTTGAATACGATTGTATCAACACTTGCCTCTGTTGTCTAGACTTGTCTTGTTTCTCCTGTGTTTGGAAAATAGGGAGGAGAACCTATTTATACAAGTCATTTGAGCCTTATTCACGTCTCTCGTGGGAAGTGGAGGAAGTGGAGTGATGGAGTAGTGGAGTTGTGTGTTGGTGTTACACGACCATTCTTGCCCACTTCTCCCATCATCACCTAACCGTCCTTGACTTCCTGACACGCTCTTGTGATGGCGCGTTGTGCGCTGCACGCTGTAAACCGCAAGACCAATACCCCAGTATGTATCCCCCAGTTTGTGACATGATTGATGTCTCGAGTGTGTGGATCGTGGGACCTGAAAAGTTGCATGTAATGCTTTAGATTAAATAACTAAGTTATTTAGGAAGTCGATACTTGTGAAGTATCATGTGTATTCTATCTGAGTCTTGCATCATGGTGTGGTAGAGTGATGGGTGGTGATTACCATGATGCCTTACTGACCAATTAACTCCTGACCATGGTTGTATAACCAAGCCGGTGAAGTTGGACGGACGAGATGATCTTTGAGACACTCATCTGCGACCTTTGATGGAATTAGGGTTTTGAAGAGGTGCGCATGCATCACTCTTCAGCCTGGTCGAATCCAAGCTTGGGATACGATTTTGGCCAGGCCGATCGTACATGCGTGTAGACGGCATGACGGTGTAGGCGCCTATACTCCATTACCTCACGAAAGTATGATCTGGGCCACTCAATTCGTCCGGTGAAGTTGAGTGGTCGAGATCAATTTGTGACAGAAAACTAGTGCCGCAAGAGCCGCACGTCATGCCATCTTCAGGTACGCGTTCCAAGACAACCAATTCTTGGTCGATCTTGGCCGATCGGTCTGGAGTGTAGGTGGTAGGCTGGTGTTCACGCCTATACCTGACTATCCCATGAAAACGTGATCTAAGCCACTCAAATCGTCCGGTGAAGTTGAGTGGTCGAGATCAGTTTGCAGTTTGGGAAGTGTGACCACGCTAGTTTGGACGCACGTTTTGGGATAGTCAGGCATGACATGCCTTGGCCGATCAGGTGAGGAGAGACGGGCCCACGGTGGTCATCTTTGGTATGACCGGACCTGCTAATCTAATCTGGGACCCTCCATTCGTGCGGGAGAAGATGGGCGCTCGTGATGCTCGAAACCCTAATTTTGGCTTTCACGGCCGTGTAACCATGCTCGTTCGAGCGCACGACCGGGATGACCAACCATGGTTGGTCCCGACCGATTAGTCGGGTATGTAGGCGGGCCCATGGTGATTGTGTTGACATGCTCGGGCCCTTTGAATCTACATCTACACCCTCCATCTATACCTGCGAAGATGGATGGTTGAGACTGTTTTGCGACACATGTAATGTGCCGCAAACCCTAATTTAGGGTTTTCCGTCCATACCGCTCTGGTTTGGACGTTTTGGCAAGCTATGCCATTCTTTTGGGGAGGCCGACCATGCGGGGTCCGCGTTGGTTCGGCAGCGAATATTCCATACCTGCTTGGGGGTTATGGAATTGATCTGGGCCATCCAATCATGCTGGTGAAGTTGGATGAACGAGTTCATATCCACCCTGATACGGACAGTCTGGATGCTCAATCGGGCTAGTATAACACACCGAGAGTTCTCAATCGGGCTAGTATAACACACCGAGAGTTGCAGCCTGTATGGGTATTTTGTACATGCTTTCATTATAATGCCTGGAGGTTCGTGTTGCTCTCAGCAGAGCAACACGCGCCGTCATCCGCACCGATAATGAGTACGAAATACAAGGCTGCTCACGCATTAATTAATAATGCTATAAATTCACGGGTATATGGGATTGTTGCTACATGCTCCAACCTGGATGAATTTCGTGTATTTAATTCACAGAATGGGATTGTTGCCACATGCTCCATTCTAGGTGAATTAGTAAAGTGAAGAACTATTCAACACTTATTAATGGCTTTATCTTTTACAAGATGTTAGCGCATAATTTTCTGTTTTTTTTACAATTTTAACCTTAAATGAAAATCCACCATCAACACCTTGATTAAATATCTTTCTGAAGGAAATCAAATAGGCTTTATGTTAGAGGCAGAATAGTCAAAAGGCTTCATTTAGCTTGAAGAAGATGATAGGCTTGCAACCTGTATATAATAACCGCAATCGCACGATATATAACTAGTAGACAGAGCCAAGTACAGGTTTAACCCACAGGGAGCAGTGAAAATACCAATAACTAATATTTCTAATTAACTAAGAAAAAACAATATTTTTGGATTTTCAAAATTGATTTTAAGAAAAAAATAAATTAAAATAATAACTAAATGCAACGAGGAAGAAGGTAACTAGGGAATTTGGTTTCCACCATTTTATTCATGCAAAACTGATATTCAATTTCTAAGATGTATTCTCCATAAAATTATTTCACTGTTATAATTTCCTCCGCTTCTAAGTTGACAGTTCTAAAGATTTATCAATATAGCAAAAAACATATCCCATCAAAAATAACTAAGCATTCAAGTATGACACAAAGATAACCGATTAGCCATCGAGAGCAAATGAGACAACAACTAAGAAATTACAACTCCATGGCTAAACAAATTTCATCTACGCCGAGGGCACATAACTTTGATCCAAGCCAGTTCTTGCTTGAAGTGACATCCAAGAGTTAGTAGACTCAAGAATCAAAAGAATGTTCAAAGAGCAAGTAAACATGCTCAAGTTGTTGATCAACAAAAAATGGCATTGTATCGCGATAACTCTCGATACTAGCACGATTCTTCGTAGCGGTTTGGAAGATGATGCTTTAACGTGGTTTCGGTGTTTACCACAAAACTCGGTAAAATCATTTCAGGACAACAAAGAGTTGTTTATACAAAACTACTCGTGCAATATTAAACAAGTTGATGTTCTAGAAGGAGTCTTTAAAGTAACTCAACAAGAAGATGGGAGTTTTACGAGAATTTTTGAGAAGGTTTAAAGCTGCAGCAGCACTCAGTTGAGAAGACTCAAGCGAGATTCCTCTCGTGTTCTTTTCAAAAATGCTCTACTACATGGTAAGATCGGATACTCTTTTACTAGCTAAGAGTAGACTTCTCTAGAAGAAGTGTACAAAAAGTTGGCAAATGGGTCGGAAAGAGCGATACAATCTTACTATGCCTACAACAATGACCTCGGAACATAAAGTATACTCAGCTGGACCCTCATCCGGAGACAAGAGACGGCGTTCTCCCAAAAATCACCCAATAAAGCTTCAAAGAAGCCAAACTTCAAATCGATTCGGATGCAAAGTGGGGTGAGGAAGTCAAAGGTTTCATCAAGATGAACGCATACCCATAAACTATTTTACATTTCATCAAGAATAAACCGTACTTTGTGACACCTCGAAATATGAGGAATGAGTCCAAAACTAAGAACTACCGCTTGTGACATGAAGCACATAGTCACCACATAAATGACTGCAGGGAATGGATCGGGTTCATTAATGACATGGTCAAGGAAGGTCACTGAAAGAGTTCATCTCCAAGGGTCAAACTCTAATTCAAGCTAAATAAGTCAAGGGTTGTGTCAATACGATACACTTTATAACTCGAGTTGGAAATGACTCACGGCTCGACCTCACCGACAGAAAAGAAAACTCCGAGAGATCAACGTCACATGTATCCACCCGAGTTCGAAGGTCTCCCGCTACCTCCAGACGACATTAGATTCACTTTCATAGACTTGTCGGGAGTAACGTTTCCACATTCGACACTCTGGTATTAGAATAGATAATAGATGGATAAGATTGCGGAAGATACTAATCGACTAAGGATCTACATGCGATATGATCTACCCGCAAGCCGCTTGAGAAGATGAAAATCACAAAGAAAGGAGCTCTAAGAGCAAGCGGCTCAGCTATAATTGGATTTAATGGATCCAAAACTTACCCAATGGTAAGGTAACCTTAACTGTAGAGGTTGGGCTGATCAAAACTAACGTGGCTTTTCTAGTCATCAACACCCGATCATATTACAACGTGATCCCGAGAAGGGATTGGCTACACAAAATGTAGGCGGTTCCTTCAACGTATCACCAGAAGCCCAGAAGTTTATGGCAAGCTCGGAGAATACGTGATCCATGGGAACCAAGCGGTCGTAAAAGGACTAGCGGTATTATCCACGGCTCGATGGGAAGATCCCCATAGTAGACAAAGAGGATATCAATTAAATCTTCCAGTTGAATGGCTAAGGCTGGGAAGATAACTAGCCGAGCTAAGCTACTTGGCGACAATCCACAGCAATCCTCAACTAAGAAGCGTGATGAGCCTAATACGAAAGAGAACTACCTCGGAGTTCCGGAGCGCGAATTCAAAGCCGAGGTCGTGAAACTCCTCGAAGAAATAAATCTTGGCACAACTAAGAATCCAAACATAACTTTTATTGGTAAAGATTTACCACAGGATGAGAAGCAAAGCGTGCTCGAGCTGCTAAAAGAGAACATCGATATATTCGCCTAGAAAATATCGGACATGCAGTATAAATCCTAATATCGCATGTCATTCTCTCGAACATCGATCCGAGTTTCAAGCCAGTCAAACAGAAAAATATAAAAATAACGGGTAAGTTATACAATGTAATAAACTAAGACGTTGAAAGAATGCTAGAGGCGGACATCATAAGGGAACAAATACCATGTTTGGATCTCGAACATCGTGTCTGCCATGAAAAAGAAAGGTTCGAGTATGTATCGATTTTACCAACTTGAATAAGGTTTTCCCGGAGGGTGGCTTCCCACTTCCTGACATGGATATATTGGTGGAGTCAATTCAAGGGTATGGCCAATTGTCTTTTATGGAGTACACTTAGATACCTATGAACCCAGTGTCGAAGAGCACACAACTTTTATCATTGACTAAGGCTTGTACTGCTATAGTAGGGTAAAAACTGATTCTGCTGAAAATGGTAAATTGGGTGTGCCGCCGAGAAATTAATCTAAACCCTAAACAAATGTACCGCACATGAGTACTTTAGATTCGAGAGATCAATCTATACAATCCTGGCCTAAACCAAGAAATGGCCGTTCCAGTCTTGCTTCGGTCATAAACTGAAGGATAAGGGTTGATCTTAGGGAGGAAGCGAGAGAAGGTGTTGAGATCGGAATGATGAACTATGAAAGTGTGGTTGTTTTATGACTTGTATCGAATGTAGAACCCGCTTGCGGGTTGTTAGAGCATAGCTCGGTTGAACCCACCAAGCGTTGGTATGTCAAGTTTGGTTGTCATATTTTAGTGAACCAAAACTCATTTAAAGAGTCGCTTGATTATTTACTAGAGTCAACTTCGTATAGGTTTACTAGAAAGTTATTAGGATATGAGACATACAAGTATTACCCGAAGACTTGAAAAATGTGAAGAAGTAAAGAGTTACAACGACGACTTCATTCTTCCTCTTGAGGTTAGTAATATTTTGAATTGAACTGTTTCATTCCTAATGTATCTTTCAAGTCGTGCTATATTGAAAACATAACTGGGAAGCTGTGTATGATTATACTCTAGTTAGACGTAGTATTAAGGAGTTGCAATGCGAAGTATAACGCCTATCTTTTGAACTTCGTATATAAGACATCGACATAATCGTATGAATGCTATTGTGATTATGTATGGGTACGGGTGAAGATTTCGTCCTAGGAAACAATGTTTTACATTCGTTTAAAGGAAGCACATTCATAAACTTGTTTTGTGAATCGAAAGGGAAATCGCTAGGCTTATTGGTATTGTTATTCATTGCAAATCCTTGGATTACCAATATGTGTGTTTAGTATAACCACTCATAACTTGTTTATGTATCTTGGTAAAACTATTCACAAGGCCTGACTTATGTATCGGTATGACTTTTATTAGTGAAACCAGTCTTAAGTAATCACCTGAGATGGTATGATCGATATTTGTAATTGGTGTGATCAATTCTAGTCATTGGGTAACCGATCCTAGTACTTGGTGGGACTAATCACAAAGTGTGTAATCGATCCTTGTAGTAGGTTAACAAGTTTTAGTTATTGGTTTAACCGATCCTATAACTTGTGCAACCGATCACAAGTAAGTACCATATATAGTGGTAACCGATCCTGGTACTTAGTTAACAAAATTTTGGAAACTAATGTGACCGATCCTAGTAGCCACTTGGAGGTAGAACCAAACTTGTTTTGGTAGAACCATTAAACCCATGAATGGTGATTGAATGTTTTTGATCAATCACATAGTTCTTGGAAATCAGATGAACCAATTCTAAACTTGTTTGGAAGTGTGGCAAATCGGTTCCAAGATTGTAAATATGAAAGAGGATTTACAAAGTAAATATGTCGAAATACTTTGAACACGTGCAGTAATTATTACTCCCTCTGTCCTAAATTAAGAGTCCGCTTTGACTAAGTCAAGATATTAAGGAAATCCTATAAATTGTCATGACTAGCCCTTGACTAGCCTATTTAATGTTATATTATTATCAAAACTAAATTATTAATGTTAAAACAAGTAGAAGTTTATTATGAATTTTATAACTATTCATAAATGTTTTTCTTTAAAAAGGGATAATAATTAATACAAAGATATTGAGTAAGTTTTTTTTCCTTACATATGGTGATATCTTTCTTTATAATAAGGGACCCTCAAGTCGCCACATGTCGACACCACAATCATTCTTTCTTTTGGTGAAGCCACATCAGCACTAACAAGCCCTATCATCGCTATCTGATTGGCTATCCCAGTGATTGTCAGCATTGAGTTTCCACGTCACGTTATTGCACCCCTCCAACAGTCGCCACTGTTATAGACGAAACTTTGAAGAGTCACTAATTAAGAAATTGGAAGTTAAGAAACGCATCACTTTGGGAGGTTAACATGAATGCATAATGACCGGGTAACCTTAAGTTACGCATCTCTTCTGTGTATTTTTATTTAAGGGCAAAGGATGTTGTATTGGGTATTCCTAACACATAGGAGAGTATCATGAAAGTATATATTTTGTGCTACGTACATGTTAAAAGCAACAAAATCATTCACGACCATTTCTTATACAATCCAAATGGCGCCTCCAACGGTCACAACAACGTTTCAATTTCAAAAGACGCGTCCTTCCACTTTAATGATCCCGTTAATGGGTACCTATCAAATCACTCATACGGGCGCAATTTCATCCATTCCAAGTAATATATAGGATTCTGACAAGCAGTGCCAGTGAATAGATTTTTTTTTTTTTTTTATTATCAATGATCACATCTCCTCTCACGCGTTACTACTTCAAACAAATTAGCAGAGATCATGAAAAATACTTATTTATTATTTGGCCTAGAAATTGTGAAGAATTTCTTTGACGATTCAAATAGCCTGCGAATAAAATGAAGGACTCTATAACACTTACGATGGTAATCTCAGAAGACCCAAAGTTCAATGAGTTTCGATTTTTATGTACATTGTCATTGTATTCCAAACAAAACTTTCAAATTTCCAGGAAAAGAAATACTCAACTCTTTTATGTACGCAGATGTACTTGGAAATATTATGAATGAAAATTTTATTCTAGCCAAACAAACTTAATCTACCATCTCCATTGGAAGGATCAATAAATCAAGTTTACGTCATCTACTTGGAATTGGTTTTGGTTTTGTACTTTCTTCCTTCTAGATAGAAATTAATTAATTCGGTATTTGTGGATATCGAGACGGAAGTGACTTGCGTGATACGTGTTTTGGACTACGTTTTGATTTTCTCCCTACAATAAGGTGTATTAAGGAAGCAATATATGGATCAAAGATTTGCTATCCGATTTACCCTTCAACAAAAAAAAAGAATTATCATAAGGAGAACAAAGTGGTTATAATGCAGTTTGACTGATTGCTAATTTGCTCATAATTACAGACTACACAAACTTCAATCGGGATATGACCCTTAAGAGTGTAATCTTTTTGTCAATATTTTTTGGTTAGATTTTCTTGACGATGTTTGTTTCAATTTGTTTCATATCTAGATTTCGACTTACTGTTATATGTCAAGAAGAAATTGAGGCAATGAACGAAAGACTATACAAGGTCTATTTGCTCAATTATTTAGAGCAAAATAATGCAGGTACAATTTCATCTATTTTAAGAGAAATATAAGATTCCAACGAGTAGTAAATAGAGTTTTTATTTTTCTTGGATCGGTGATCACATCTCGTCTCACGCTTTACTACTTCAAACAAATGAGCACAGACAAAGAAAATACATCTTTATTACTTGCTTTACGAAAATGTGAAGAATCTCTTTGCTTATATAAACCCAAAATGGAGGACTCTACGATGGTAATCTCATAAGACCCAATGCAGTAGAGATGGTAATCTCATAAGACCCAATGCAGTAGAGATAGTATAGTTATGATTTCACGTTGTCATTGTATTCCAAATAAAAGTTTCAAATTTTTAGTAAAAGAAATACTCAACTCAAGAAATGAAATTCTATGCAGTGGAAAGATTCCTGAATGAAAATGCTATTCTACTCAACTAATTTAATCTACTATCTCCGCCATAGGATCAATAATCAAGATTACGTACTCTAAATTATTTTTTTGTTTTGGTCTTCCATCTTTTTTACAATAGAAATTAATTAATTCAAAGATTCGTTCATATCTCTTGGAAATGTACGCTTGATACGTCTTTTAGACTAGGCTTTGATTTTCTCGCTATAGGAAGGTATATTAAGGAAGCGGTATGGGTCATAGATTTTTTATCCAATTTATCGTAAGGAGAACAAAGTGGTTATATTGCAGTTTTGACTGATTTCTAATTTGCTTAGATATAGACTAAACAAACTTCACGAGATATGAGCCTTAATAAAGAGTGCATTCTTTTTGTCCATGTTTGTTTCAATTCGATTCATTTCTAATATTCGGCTTTGGCCGATATGTGTCGAGAAGAAATTGAACGAAGAAAGGTCGGGAAAAAAAAGTAGTTGTAAATTAGGTTTTCGCGCACTAACACATGTCGACCGGCACTCTGGACTTTTAGTTTCCATCGGCCATGGCTTAGCTAGCTACTACAGTCTAGCAAATTTTGTTAGTTGCTTATTATTAGATTGTGTTAAAAAATGGCCAACTTAGTGCAATATAGTGCTTGCTCTTAGAATACATGCAAGATTTTGATCTTTCACTTCAGTGGACACTAAGGGTACACATGTTCTCCTTTGTTTTCTTCTTTTCTACGAAAATGTTCGAACTTTGTTCCAGATGTGGATCCATCAAGGATTTTTACGCCATTTAATGATATACTAATACTTTTAGCAATGTTATCCGAAAAAAAGATAATTTTAGCAATGCGAAAATATAGAAGACCTCTACCATGGTATTGTGTGGTATTCCACTTTAAGCATAAGGAGGCCAAAATCCGGTGCGTATGCACCGGTAAGAGCTTGTATTATTAAAGATTTGGATATTAAAAATGATTTTATGATTATAAAAAACAAAGGGTATATTTGATAGTTTAAGGGAAAAGTATGTCTATAAACATAGCGGACAGATAAAAATGGACATACCAAAGCAGAAATTAGGACAGATAAAAAAGGACAGAGGGAGTATCTATTATTGTTCAAAGATATTCCTTAATAGCTAAAGGAGAATCTCGGATCGAAATAAATTGAGAATCTTTTAATTAAGGTTTTTAGGTTTATATGCTTTTACTTTCCAAAGAATTAAATGCATGTCTTTAGAAAATAAAAATTAGTAATGTGCATTTACTAATTGGAGATTTTCTACTGAGATTTCGGTCAATATTGGACAGAGCATTTCCAGGAATTATGAAAACCTATTTGGTATTTATTGCATATCTTTGAGAATATTCGGTTTTGTAAATTCCTTGGTGTCCAAACTTCCTTGGTCTATAAATATTGAAGTTTGCATTTCTAGCAAACTAATCCTCGAAACAACCAAAACTACCTTGTTGTGTTATTCTTCTTGGGTGGAGCCGTCTATTCGGAGAGGAAAATACCTAATTAGGATAAATCTCTTACGACCGCTCGTTTTAAAGACTTCTTTGGGATTGGGAAGCTCTACGAGTACCGTTGGTGGAAACTAGATAATTGCAGTTTATTATTAGTTTTCGATTGATTTGATTGACTAACGGTTGTTGAAATTTGATTGAACCTAGTTTGTTTATGCTTGAAGACTTCTTTGGGATTGGGAAGCTCTACGAGTACCGTTGGTGGGAAACTAGATAATTACGTTTATTATTAGTTTTCGATTGATTTGATTGACTAACGGTTGTTGAACTTTGATTGCACCTAGTTTGTTTATGCTTGAGAATCTTCTCTTCTGATATAAGATTCATTCAAACGAGATCGAAGTTTCAATGGGGATCTTTAGACTGTTTGTAGATCTAAAGACGTCTTGTGATAATCCATTGTTAACAGACTCCGTTCTGTGTGTGATTGATCACAAGAGATTCAAGTTGATTGTGTGCAGGTGTTTATTGAAGATCTAAGAAGATTTCTTATTTGAGTTCATAATCTTTGGTATGCACAAAACTTGATCGGCTGGGGATCCAACTATAATCTGTTTATCTTTTTGATAGATTGGATTGATTAGTTGTGTGGATCGGCATCAATACATTTCTTTGTGATTCATAGTATTGATTGCATAGTCTAAACAATTACTTTGGTAGTTGTTGATAGATTGATCTAAGAACCCGACAAAGGAGTTTATTGGGATAAACGGAAAAGCCTTTTGTCAAACTCATATCACGTTGTTTGAAAAGAGTTGTTACCGAACATATTTGTTGTTCCTTTACTGTTTGGAATACGAACCAAAGGAATTGTTCCAAGTGTATGACTTATTGCAAGTTGGAGGCGCAGTGATACAGACGGAACTAGGTGAACTATAGGTTTAGTTGCTTGGTATCAACCATACGAAGTTGGTTTAGCTTTTGTATAGCGGCTTAATCACGATAGTATTCATTTTACTGGACAAGGTCCCTGGGTTTTTCTCGCATTTGCGGTTTCCTCGTTAACAAAATCTTCTTTGTGTCTTTTACTTTTCTATTTCCGCAATTATAATTGTTTTTATTATAATTAGAAGTAAAATACACAAATGTTAATTCCTAATTACTTGATAGCAATCCTATTTTGTTTGGTTAAGTCCGAACTTATTATCAAGTAATCATACTTCGTTGTTGTATTGTCTTGATCTCGTATCCATAGACGATCACCCAAGTGTGAACCGATTAGTTGTATTGTCTCGATCGGTCCATAGACAATCACTTTCGGAGAAAGGACTTATAGGTTGAAAAGTTTTAGATTGAGTTATATTTGGGTACCCTCGTCTTTTCAAGAATGTAATCTAGTTAGACCGATCCTAGTACCCATATAGAGGTAGAACCGAAACTTGTTTTGGTAGAACCGTGAAACCCATGATTGGTGATTTGATAAGATAATCAATCATATAGTTCTTGGAAGTCAGATGAAGAAATTCTAAACTTGTTTGAAAGTGTGGCAAATCGGTTCCAAGATTGTAAATATGAAAAAGAATTTACAAAGTAAAGATGTCGACATACTTTGGACATGTGCAAGTAACTCTTATCTTTTATTGTTCAAAGATATTCCTTAATAGCTAAAGGAGAATCCAGGATCGAAATAAATTGAGAATCTTTTAATTAAGGTTTTTAGTTTTATATGCTTTTAATTTCCAATGAATTAAAATGCATATCTTTAGAAAATAAAAATTGGTAATGTGCATTTACTAATTGGAGATTTTCTCTGAGATTTCGGTCAATATTTGGACAAAGCATTTCCGGGAATTATGGAAACCGAATTTGGAAATATATTGCATATCTTGAGAATATTTTCGGTTTTGGAAATTCCTTGGTGTCCAAACTTCCTTGGTCTATAAATATTGAAGTTTGCATTTCAAGCAAACTAATCCTCAGAGCCAGCGAAACTACTTTGTTGTGTTGTTACTGGTGGAGCCGTCTATTCAGAGAGGAAAGTACCCTAATTAGGCGAAATCTCTTACGACCGCTCGTTTTAAAGACTTCTTTGGGATTGGGAAGCTCTACGAGTACCGTTGGTGGGAAACTAGATAATTGCAGTTTATTATTAGTTTTCGATTGATTTGATTGACTAATGGTTGTTGAACTTTGATTGCACCTAGTTTGTTTATGCTTGAGAATCTTCTCTTCTGATATAAGATTCACTCAAACTAGATCGAAGTTTCGACAGGATCTTTAGACTTGTTTGTAGATCTAAAGACGTCTTGTGATAATCCATTGTTACTGCACTCCGATTACGTGTGTGATTTATCACAAGAGATTCAAGTTGATTGTATGCAGGTGTTTATTGAAGATCTAAGAAGATTTGAAGACAAATTAGATTTCTTATTTGAGTTCATAATCTTTGGTGTGCACAAAACTTGATCGGCTGGGGATCCAACTATAATCTGATCTTTTTGATAGATTGGATTGATTAGTTATGTAGATCGGCATCAATACATTCATTTGTAATTCATTGTATTAATTGCATAGTCTAAACAATTACTTTGGTAGTTGTTGATTGATTGATCTAAAAACCCGACAAAGGAGTTTATTGGGACAAACGGAAGAGCCTTTTGTCAAACTCATATCACGTTGTTTGAAAAGAGTTGTTACCGAACAGATTTGTTGTTCCTTTACAGTTTGGAATATGAACCGAAGGAATTGTTCGAAGTGCGTGACTTATTGCAAGTTGGAGGCGCAGGGATACAGACGGAACTAGGTGAACTATAGGTTTAGTTGCTTGATCTCAACTATACGAAGTTGGTTTAGATTTTGTATAACGGCTTAATCCTGAGAGTATTCAGTGGACAAGGTCCCTGGGGTTTTTCCGCATTTACTTCGTTTCCTCGTTAACAAAATCTTGTTGTGTCTTTTACTTTTCTATTTCCAAAAATTTTATATAGTTGTTTTTATTATAATTAGAAGTAAAATACACAAACGTTAATTCCTAATTACTTGATAGGAATCCTATTGTGTTTGGTTAAGTCCGAACTTCTTATCAAGTAATCATACTTCGTTGTTGTCTTGTCTCGATCTCGTATCCATAGACGATCACCTGAAGTGTGAACCGATTAGTTGTATTGTCTCGACTTAGTCCATAGACAATCACTTTCGGAGAAAGGACTTATAGGTGGAAAAGTTTTATATTTAGGTATATTTGGGTAACCTCGTCTTTTCAAGAATGTAAGCTGTAAATTCTTGGTGTTTTCTGGATACTTGCGTTAATGAACTGTTGTCGGTTGAAATAGATTGAAAATCTATTTATACCAGTCATAGTCGAACATATAAATTTTATTTTTTATAGATCGTTAATTAGGATCGTTGAACTTCATGATAATCACACGATAATTATATACGAGAATAGTTTATACGGAATACACAGTAACGCTAATCCATCGTACGTCGATCATCTTTGGGGCAGCGATAATACCTTATGGAGGTCATGGTTTCTCTCTCTTGACCTTAGCCGTAATGAGTAATTCCTTGGATACAATAGTGATGGTTATTGTTTCCCTTTTATAGGTAGAGAGAGGACCAAGTTCCTAGGGTTTTAGTATTAGCCTTAGATCTCGACCGGTCCATCAAAGAAGAGATATATTAGAATCGACTCCTTATATAAACCATGTTATAGATATTTAGCAATATCCTAGTTATTACCAAGATTCTCACATGGGCCAAATAAATATAATTAATCTCATAAGAAATTATCTTACAGAACATACACTGATCTCATAGGAAGTGGAAGTAGTTGAGTGATGGAGAAGTGGGGATCGTGTAGAATGGTGAAAACCACGTCCCTACTATGAGGGGAAGACTGTTTGATTTTACTCCCACTACTTCTCTACTGTCACTAACTGTCCGCCTTTCCTGACACTTTCTCGTAATGGGCGTGTTGCACGCCGCACGATGTAAACCGCCAGACCAATACCCTGATGAACATCCCCCAGTTTGCGACATGTTTGATGTCTCGAGTATTTTGTAGAAAATATATAGCAAGTTACATGAGGAATGGAACAAATCCTACATGGTAGTTTCTGAGCGAGTCTTGCTTGCAAGACCTAAATATTTCGACAAATCACGCGCAAGCTAGGCGGCGGGCAGTCATATGTGACAAGTCAAGTCGTGAGACTTGCCGCATAGAAATATCATACAATGCTTTTAGGTCAAATAATTGAATTATTTGTGAAATTGATATTTATAAAATATCGTTTGTAATCGGTGCTTGTAAAACATCACTTTTAAGCAAGCAACTCAAAATTAATAGATGCATATACTTTGAGCATCTCGCCAGAGCTATTTGAGTAGATTGAGGACGAGGCGATCGGTCCTTATAGGAGAGGAATGGCCGGCAGCCATTATGACATATCATTGGTCGGCCTAAATTAGATCTAAACCTAAGTTAAATCAGCTAGCCAAGTTGGATGGTCGAGATGATTTGAGACATTTTATGTTAATTCGTGAAATTTCGTAATCGTAAAATTCGGTGTGAGACTCGTCTAAACCTGTAGAATTCTCATAAGAACTCGGATTTTGATGATCCGCCCATCCATTCTTATCGAAAATAATTTCCTATCTTCCTCTCCGGGTACATTTAGGTTTTGACCTCGTTTAGGGGTGAAAACAACCCGGACAAAAAACTCGGGAAGAATTCGGGAGGAATTCGCTGTTTTCAGCCATGACCTAGCTCGCCTTTTAAGTCAATTTTGATTTAAAGCGATTTGATTGGTCGAAAGGAAAAGGGGTTGGCGAGACAAGAACATGGGGCATGGAAGGTCGGTGAGTATCACGGAGCTTGTATGGTCGTGCCAGGAGGCCAAGCTTGCTAAACTGGTCGGCCAAGTCGTACGGCCGTGATCGTTTTTAAGACCGACATGGACAGGTCTAGATTCAATTCTGAAGAAACTAACACGTCGACCAGCCAACTTCCATGTTTAATTAGAAGCGCAGCTGCGGCTTTGGAGCAATTTGATTGGCCGATTGGGAAAGAGAGGCCGACAGACAATAATATGGGGTATGGCCGCCGGTGATAGGCGGCGCCAGCTAGGGCAAACCAGTCGGCCAAGTGATGCGGCCGCGCCTTTGATCTTTGCCTTCACTTGTCAGTCCCCCCCTTTATTTCTTGTTTTCCAACTTTTAGTAGGATCGCTACTACTAGTTCCATGATGGATCAATTTCCTAGTTTTCCTAGGTTTAGTCTCGACGAATAGGGATCGAGATATTGCGCAGCCGTAGTTTAGGCCAAAACCTAATTTTTGTAAATTGATAAAATTAGGTCAGAAAATTGAATTTTGTGAGTTGGCACAAAATAAATCAATTTTGTTGAATTTTGCACGTTGGTACAAAATTACTAATTTTATCTTGAAGAACAGCGCAGCTCGCGCGCCTCTGGTTGAGTACCTTCATGCATATCTCAATTTAGACACTTCGAGAAATTAATGTCACTCAGCTAAGAATTTCATATCATGTCAAAATTGAGAGTTCAGCTAAGAATACAACATATAATAGATACTCAACAGGCTCCGACATTAGTGAATAATGAAGCTAGGAGCTTATTATCACGGCCGAGGCCGCATTAGTGAATAATGCGGTAGGAGCTTAAATACTCATTAGGCTCTATACTGGTGAACAAGTCATCTAGGAGCTTGAGTTTCAATACAATATGAAGAGAGAGCATAGGCACTCCTTGATTTTGATATATTCTTCAAATTCCTTGGGAATATAGACATATCAAGGTCTACTACTTCTTATGCCGTGTCGAGTAAAACAGACTTTTGCGGTTTTACTTAAACTAAAAAAATCACCATCAACAAGCTGCTTTAAGGCAATGCCATTTAGTCTAAAGATTGCAGCTCAACCTATCAAAAGTTAGTCAACAAAAGATTCAAAGAACTGATTGGTAAAACAATTAAATGCTACGTGGATGACATGGTAGTCAAGAGCTTGAAAGAAGCGACCACCACCACGGTATATTGAATACTTTTGATGTCTTAAGACAATACAATATGAAAGTTAATCAATCCAAATGTGCTTTTGGAGTCCAAATCGGCAAGTTTCTTGGTTTCATGGTGACCGGGGAATGAGATTGAGGTCGATCCAATGAAAAGTCGAGCTATGCAAGAAATGCCGGCTCCAACAAGTAAGAAGGATGCCCAACAACGGACTGGAAGCTTGCGGCTTTAAATCGATTCAACCGACCAATAACCCGGGCGCCTCTTGTGCCGGTGCTTAGTTATGAAATTCTTATGTGATTGCTTGGGATCCGTTAGCTTTGGCCTAGGGGAAACAACTAATTTTATGGTCAAGATTTGAGCAAT